>NNCF01129081.1:973002-1034467 GCA_002313205.1 Laupala kohalensis | reverse complement strand
ACTTGGGTTCCTTACCACAGGAGAAAACGCATTCAAAATATAATTGACTTAACTATTTATTGATACAAATACACATTACTTATTAACTATAACATGCTCACCAACTCAAAATCACAAATGTCCCTCATAATACATTTAAAATTTGCTCTCTTTGTGCTACCTCCTGGTCATTAGTAGGACCAGCTATTTACAATAATATGACGTGAATTAAGAGAGGAACCATAATTATTGCTCATTATCTTAAGTCCTGATTGACAAGAAATTACTCATGTTCTAAGCAAGAGCGATAATATTTCTTGGTCGTCGCACAAATCTTCTCGTGGCCACTTAAGCTCATAAAACTGATCGCAGTCTGCTCGAGGTTACCTTGGTTGATGATGGATAGTCAGTCTAAAGTAGTGGTAGGAGATCTGAGTGCCATTAGTAGCGCCAACTCGTTCATGAAGCCCTTCCTTGTCCCAGCTGTCAGTTCATTCATGGCTGGAGACCAGGCCCCCCTGCGGTTGTCGCTTCAGCATTGTTCCCGTTGCTTCCCGGAAGTGCAGCGCCTCGCCAACGTAGTAACGATTTCTCGCCGCAAAAGATCATTGATGTTTGATGAGATTCGATGACAACGTCTTTGTACCACAAGTCATTAGGGAACAAATAAAACAGTTGACATTCAACTCGATCTCTGAGCGAACTTCTTAAGTTGAAGTTTTGACAACGTAATAAAAATTTCGAGAAGTTGAAGTTGTCACTCAAGTACAACTTGTAAATAAAACTTTAAGACCTAACGGTCGAAAAATCTGAGAATAACACCTCAGAATGACGTTAAGAATCTAATAACGTAATGATGTAATGCTGTAATGTCGAGCTGTAATGACGTAATCTGAATAATAAAAATGTCGTTATGAGCTCGGAGCGTCTCTGCTTGTCGTTATATCGACACGTCCCCACTCTGTCCATCAGAGGCTTGCTCACGTGCTTCTTTTCCAAAAATCATGTGACTTTTTTAGTCGAATTACGTTAAATTCTTACTCCACGCAAAGTCAGTGTTATTGGTCACTTTCAGAGTGACGAGTGCATGTCCCTGACCAATCATCAGGTTCCTTTTTGGGAAATTTCCACACTTTCGCGGAGTCATCTTTTTTCCAACCATCCCCTCAGTGGTTCTAACCAGATGCTTCTTTTCAATTTAATAACAACGGAATACTAAATTTAGACAGCTTTCGAAAATTTGGGATGTCAAACCCATCCCTTAAATACTTTCTTTATCTCCGATTCTACGACGCTTGCTAAGTGTTCTTTTGTCTGCTGTTTTTCGTCACCTATTCACTGACATTTCTAAGAGCTAGGGGTCTTGTTTGCCCACGCACTTGTTCTCTGGGTCTGCCACCCTTTGTCGAGCCTCAACTCATAAAGAATCTGTCCCCCCTTCTTCGCCCACGTCTTTTCCTTGTAACTGCGTGCTAGTATCCAGATCCGTCACCAACGTCGACCTCGTCTCTTTATTTATCCCGTGATTTTCCGTTCCTTCCTAGTTTCAATTCAAACGACGTCAGTTGTTATTTGTTTACAATTTTTTACTTCCCTTCAGCTTCTGACCAAAATAACGCGTAAAACGCAGACACTCTTCCCTTCGTCGTATATTATTGCCCTTCCTTTGAACAAGGAAATACAAAACCCTGCGTCTTTTACAGCGGTCGTGGTCCCTTCTCCCCTTCCATTATAGCACCGTCGCCGATGTCGCGGTACGTTACCGCTTGCTCACGAAACATTCCTGTCTTTCAAAACTTTCATTATTTTAATTAATATTGAAGAATTAATCAAGTTTCCTCAGAATTAATCCGTTAATCGTTCTATATTTTACCAATTTCAAACTATTGAAATTGTTTAGTAAAGTAATTCATAAATTAAATGACACAGCACAAAATGTTTATTTAATTTTAGGAAAATCAAGATAAGCACACCTAAAAAATCTTTTCTTTTTTCTGAGTTTTTTTTCTTTTGGAATTATCTTTAGTTTTTTCTCGTATATACTTCATATTTTATAGCATCTTATCATCTTCAGTATCATCATTTAATCATATCATTAGTTTACTTGTGTAATTCATCGTTTTAAAGTCCAAAAGTGATCTTGAGATTTAGCATAAAAAAGAGATAAATATTTACGAAGCCTTGAACAAAATTTTGGACACACGCTTGAATTGGTTAAGCGAAAAAAAAGAATATTATAATTATAAAATAAAAATGTGATCAATATTGTATGTTCGATTAAATACATATAAATTTAAATAACAAGTTAAAAGTTGCAATGATTTAAATGAAAAGAAATTTATTTATTAATGCATATTTGTAGGAGGATAGTAATATTATTAACACCACTAGGCAGTAAAACATTCAAATGCAGTGACATAATAAGTTTGAAATATGAATAGGCGTTATAAAATAATTTTTATTAGTTTCCATTGCATGAAAATTGATTTTATGTAAAATGAGTTTTATTCAAATATTTCGAATAATCTTATCAAATTAACATACATTTTCTATATTTTCGCGGGGTTACAAAATACTATTTATAAACTGAGGATATTTTAAATCGTTTAAAATACTATACAATTCTTACATAAAAACGACATATCAACTTTGAGCAATGACGTCATTACTAGAGGTGTGCCAGACAGTTCCCGTCGTGGAGCCGTTGCGACGGTTATGCAATAACTATGAAGCAGTTCCACTAAACAGGTCCGTTGCAACGAATCTTTCATGACAGTCGAACTCGGTTCCGTTGATTTTTCGTAGTAACGAGTGTGTCTTAATACGTATGTTAACGATATAACGTTGAAATGAATAGCAACAGTTATAAACCTTAGGTTGATACAATAATTTACCTTGATTATTGCAAAAGATATCAGAGCTTCGTCTATCTTTGACTTTATTTTCATGTCAAAGTGCCAAACAGTTACATTTGGTGTTTGACATCTGGCAAGTACCCAGGAATCGGCAAAACCTCAATTTGGGCGAAATTTAAGTAACAGGAAATAGGCTACTACCGACGAGATATCAACGTGAGCAAATTTGTATCGTAAGATTCCGGTTTGGACACACAAATGTAATTCCTTATATCTTTTTCTTGGAGAGCAACGACCTGTATGAGAATGTGGTGCTGATCTTACCGTTAAGCACCTGAGAGAAGACTGCAATGAACGTTCCCATCTCAGAATCCTCCATGGACTGAAATGTAATGTACGGCAAGTCCTTAGTAACGACCCTAAATCCATCGACTACATGAATCTTTCCTAAGAGCTGCAAAATTGTATTGTAATATTTGAAACTTGTTAACTTTGGAAAACTGTATTGTAAAACGAAATATTATGTAGAAATGTGGGTAATGGCTAATGACAGTTGCGGAGCCAAATATAAATTAACAAACAAAACGTACATTTGGAACCGCGACAGCGAGACTATTCCAAAAGGAACTGTTGAGTCTGAAGTTGGAACAGTAACTGTTTCATTGCAACACATTCTTGACAAGAAACCACATCACCANGTATATATATTAGTGAAGTAAAAATGACTTATATTTTACATATCATTTCTATATCCTAACTAAAAATTCAATGTATATAATTCCTTAATTTCCATATTTTACACATAACATATTTCAATATAATTGTCACAATATTTATCATTGAACGTATAATCCATAATTTAGAGTAATTGAATCGTGAAGTTGCAATTGTTGAAATATAAACTGTAATATAAGGAACGAGAAAAGACACTACCAAGGATAAAATGGAACGAAAATATAAGTATTCAAAACAACATACTCAAATGAAGAAGCATGATTCATTGATTTCAGTTCCTGGTGGCCTAAATTCTAAAACTAACCCTTCCCAAACGATGATATGATTATAACGGGGTTCCAAGACGTTCCAAGACGTGATTTTCAAAATACCATGAGATTACCTTTTCTACCGAAACAAAACAGAGTGTTTTGCAACATGATTATTGTTGACCCAACGATGTCACATTTAGTTTTAGGAACCCTATGAAAGCTTTGGAATTCCTTTCAAGGAGACATGTCGTATTAACAATAAATAACAAAAGAAATTATCACATCAAGAAAATTTTGATCAAAATTTCTTACAGCAAGATGCAGTTTTCAAATTCAATCTGAGACATCAGCATCTCCAGATAAAGATGAAGAAAACTTAGCAATTTAACCTTCCACTACGACAAATATTATTCAAAAGTATTTAATAAACAATTTTTATTACACTTAAAGAATTGTTTGCGTATAATATATTTTTAATAAAACTAAATTTCATTTGGATAACCATAGAAAAAGAACATATACAAGACTGACACCAGTCTTTTGCCTCTCACTCCATACAAATTCTTTTATCATTGTACATATTTGGAGAGATCAAAATAGACATATTTTTATATTTTCCTCTGCGTGAACAAGCTGTATCAAGGAATTTGAAGCATTGTATTTCTGTCAAACTTGCACATTCAATTGGAAATAATATTGTATATTATTTCGGAACTTGTTAAGAACAATTTTATATATATATATATATATATATATATATATATATATATATATATATAATTCTCATGGACGTATTCTTTTTTACAACACATATTAGCTTTCTTACACCACGTATATTAAGAAATCATACATTTATTTCGAACGCGAAGACACATTCTATTTTGTCACTGTACTCAACGATAAGATTAACTGTTGATGTAAGACACGTTTGGAATGCGCCAACTTTAAGATTCTTTGAGAATCAGACCAATAGCAGACCAACAGAGTTATGCGTATCAATAAGGTATCGTCACGAACAAAAAGAAGTTAAATATTTTGCTCACCACCAACGAAAAAAGAGTGAATTCGAAAATATCGTCTTGTTACTTCATAGGAGACTGAAAATAATTGATAACGCAAAAACTGTGATGGAAAAAAAATGAATCTCATAGAGTGAGATTAAAGAAATTAGGGAAAAAGAATGTTCTAACGGTTTATCCAGTAAAATAACAAATAAAAATGTAAATAAAATAAAAATTTAATGGGTTATTTCAGGGTTCTAGGACGAACTGGTGATCAATAAAACTGGAGTTTCGCGGTATTTGTATCAAAGTACACAAGTACAATGGGGTTACAGTCTCGGGGATAATTGTAAAAACGAGGGATAACTGTAGACAGGCGAATAATTGAGCATAATTTCATACTTGGAATCATCGTTACAAGAGATTTATGGAGCTGGAGAATAACCCGCCATATAAATGTGTTTAAAAGTATACTTTACATGAATACAATCATTGAAATTGAGGTGTGAAAGAAACATATAAAACTGGTCAAGAAAACACCGCCTGACCCGACATTCACATATAGTATAGCACAATTAGAACAAAAAATCATCAAACTCAAAAATTCAAAGAGAAAAGTTCTATCCGACGCCAAATTTTTCTATATACTCTCCTCTAATAAGTGATATAAAGTTACACCATATACAGTTTCGGTTTCGAGGGGAGGGGCGGAAAGAATTCTCTTTTTCAAACGTTTTTCATAAGTATCTTGAAAACTATTATGTCTATCCAAAGATTTGTAAATTAATGTGTTTTAGTTTGACAAAATGAGTCTCATACATGTTTGTGCTGCGGTCAATGATAACGAGATACGGAGAGAATGAAAATATCAATATTTCACAATTTACCTGGAATTACTCGAAATTACTTTAAATTCGTAAAGATTCAATATAAATGTGTGCTGCCTATATTAAGAGCTGGAGTATGAGGGTAATTCAAATAAATAAAAATATCTTCTAGCAAAATAATATTAGAAGAAAGAAAGTCTGTTTTACCTTGGAAAGTAAGAACTGCTCTCCTTAAATAAATTAAATTCCAGTTTCTTTGCCTGATCCTCTTCGTCGATGCAATTCAATTATTACTTACTTATTATTTAATTATTATTACAACCAATTTTTTGCACACTTTCGTTTCGTTTCACTTTTATCGTGCACATTTTCGTGGAACTGATTTTTTTTCATTCTTTACTCTTAGTATTTCGAAACCTTTGCCTAAAATATTTAATTCGATCCTTCTTTGGCCACATCTTACTTCGAAGCGCTCTCAACGACTGATCATCATTATACTTATAAAGCTGAATAAAACTTGTTAAAATACTTTTTTAATGTAATTAAACTTACAAAATGTACATTAGGCCGCTATTACGCAGTCATATTTCTATATAATATATCTACGATCAAAGATATATGATCAAAAATATGACCGTGTAATGCAATATCTTTGATCATAGTTCAACTATGATGATACATTTTTGACATAGGTTCTCATTCAGAAAAGCTTTTGTCATATCTTTGATATGACATAGAAATACGACCGTGTAATACCGACCTTAAAATGGTATGAGAAATTCTACAGAATCACTGTGGTAAACTCATTAAAAGTCTCGACGAAATACAGAAAAAAATATTAATTGAATCTTAACACATCTTTCTTTGGAAACTAATAAAAAATATTTTACTAGATATAAAACAATACGAAAAAAGTATGCAAACAAAAAACCATATCACCGTCAATTCAAACTGAGTGGAAATAAATGAACATCCAAATGTCATTCTTAAACTTGTTTCTCACGGATGTCACGGAAACAAGAAACACTCGTCTTAAGTGACTCATTACTTTTAGAGAAACAGTTCTACATCCAAATATGTGCATGGGTTATGCTTTTTTTTCAAATTTCAAGAAAATGAATGTTTGACTTTCAGCGCGCTAAATCACTCATTTAACCCTCTGTGCAATGCACTGATTACTAAAACTACATTATTTTCGGCAACAGTACAAATACTAACTACTGCTGAGCGTCATTAACTTCACCAGGCGGCACTAGTGCTGTCTAGTTTATAGCTTAAAATATATCCTGGCGGTCCCACGTAACTAGACCAATCGGACTTTAATGGAAAGCGGTGCAAAAGTTACAATTATTTTTTTGCCAATATGTACAAAATTCATATTTACTTCATACCTCTGTAACAGTTGAATGCAGCACAAAAATGTATCAGTCCATTTTTCTTAATAACCTAACGGTAATTAAATGCTAAGGGTTCACGTTTCCATCATCCGAGCTAATTAATATACACACTGAAGTGGAAAGAAAAAAATTTGATTCCGACGGGAATCGATCTCGTGGTTTCCGGAGGCAGCAAGCGTCCTATCCTTGAGTTATCGATGGGGTACGCACATGAATAAATATATGTAGGACCTATATGTATACACACATATATTTTTAAATAGAAACTTTAATTTTCAATTGATTTCGAGTGATTTCAAGCATACTGTGCAATATTGATATTTTCATCCCTCCATAACTCCGTAACCGTTGACCGCAGCGCAAAAATGTAAATAACCACTTTGGACAGAAATTTTCAACGTATTAATTTGACATAGGCCTCATATATCTCGAGATAAGCGTAAAAAATTCTCTCTTTCAAGAGAATTTCATCCCCCGCCCCGCCCCACGAAGTCCGATGTGGTGTAACTTTCTATCGCTCACAGAGAAGGGTACAGAACTATTTGGCGTAGGGTTTCTCTTTGAACGTTTTGAGTTTAATCTTAATTGTACTATACTAATAGTACTTATGTATTTTTTTGTAAATTCTGATAATCACAAAAATGTAGGAATCGTATCCAGCAATAATTTCAAGCACTTCGAAAAAATTGAGGGAAAATTAGGTGTACATTCACAGTTTGATAATTTACTATGGAAGATAATTAAATAATTAATTAATAACGAATAAGTATCTAATAAATTTAGGGACTAAATAAATTAAGAAAAATTCAGTAAATTGTATTTCAATAAGAGTAAGGAATTATGAAAAACTGTGGGACACATTTCTGCAGAGTTAAAATGTTATAAAGAATTATAAACTTCAAGACTGTTAAAGATCTGTATTAATTAATTGTATTAAGCAATACATTTTGAGTAGAGTATTTTGTTTCATATTTGTTTAACTTTATCCGCACCACATTATATTTTTTCGATTTGGTTACATGTACTCTTTTTCTTAAAAATTTATAGTCAGACACATTAGGAGACTTTCGTAAAACCTTTGTCATTTTTGTAATTAGAGTTGTCAATTAATGCAAGCAGCAATCGGAATATATAATTGGTGGACTGATGATGACCGATTAGGGCAAAATAAAAACTACAATCCGGTACTGATATTCTAATTTTAGAATAATTTTTCGTTTATAGGGCTCACGTTTCCATCCGTAATTCTAACTTACTACATAATGTCTCTCTCTTCCATTTTTTTAAGAAGCCACCAAGTTTCAATATTATCCACCTCAAAAAGAAGTTGTTTTTTCATGAATAGAAGCGAATCAGTACCATGCACCTTAAGCCCATATCCGTCATCATCTGTTCTTAATTATTTTACATTTTTGCAGAAGATTCCTGTTATCGCATATAATATTTTATAAATATTGACTTCTTTTGTCGTGATCAACTTCTTTGAAACTGAAATTAGACAGTGACATTCTAAGTTTTCTTCAAAGCAGTCTTCGCTCCAGGTTGTTCTGTAGCGATCTGGTGGGATCGCTAGTTGTACATCATGCAGCTACCATTTTAACGTATCTTGACCTTCTTTATTTCGAACTCTCTGGATAACAATGTTTGAATTATTTTGATTCGATAGTGATCCCATCAGAAGATTATTGGTCAACATTTGAAGAACTTGGAGGGACCTCTCTTCAGTCGAGCTCATGGGATGCTCGCCTCCCTCTCCTGCTCGGGAACATGCATAGAACTCGTCCATGGCTGGACTAAGATCCTTTTTGCACAGAAGGAGCTGGCGGCGATGTGCCTGTGTCAACAGCAGTTGTAGCTGCAGCCTGTGCGTCGGTGGGGGCAGTAGCCCCTGGTCCGCCGCCGCCAGGGATGCTCCCGGGCGCGCAGCAACAAGGGTCTGCGCTCTCGTTCAGAGCATCTGGAGCGGTGTTACCAGAGCCACAGGCACGGGTTCTGCAAGAGTTGGCGCCGCATTCTGTACCCGAACAGGCCTGGCCAGTGTTCGGGGCCCGACCAGGTCCGGGAGGAGCCGACGCAGCGTCGGGCACGGGCACAATCGCCGCGGTCTCGTTCTGATTTGGTGTTGTCTCACTGGTCGTTTTCTCGTCGGACGACATGTCGGAAACGGATGTGGAGTAGGTGAATATAGGATAACTTTCGGAACTAGTAGATATACGGTCACTAGAAATGGAATAAAACTCAAAATCAATAACAAATAATAAAAGTACACGAAGAAATGAGCATCAAAACTAAATTGACTTCTGGATAATCAATTCTACTTTCCCAAATTAAATTAAATTTTTCGGGGACAAATTTTTGGTACGATAAATTAGAAAAAACAATACATTAATACATTAGAAAATTACAATAAATTAAACAACTGACGTTAAGTTTCTTTTTTTTTTGTAGATATGTATGTATAATTGCTTAAATTTTTCTGCATTTCATAGAAATTAAAAATTTTTTGAAAAAGAAGTAAAGTAAGAAAATAAATACGTTTGGTAAAGATTAAATTCACGAACGAGTGAATTTGATTTGCGAAGACGTGGATTTAGGAATTCACAACACGAACAATTGTTTTAACTTCATAAACATTTTAAAGTGTTAGAAAATTGCCAACTTGAAGTTAAAATTATTGCCGTGGATATGACTTGAAATCCATCAGATAATGAATACTATTTTGAAAAACTACAGTATTTATGTTTCAATAAATACTTCAAAAATATTTTAAGTATGACGGTGAGATATTAATTTAAAGTAATACTTTCATCGCAAAGTCTTGCTAAGTATTTCGAGTAAATCAAGATACTTAAACAACATATAATCATGATATACAAAATGTTGGCACATTCTTCGATTAAATAATGATGTTTAATGTACCTGTTTGGTTCTGCTCATTTGTCTCATAGCACGATTAATTTTCAACGATCCATGATTATCGTTCTATAACCAGGGCTGTGTCCCTGCCAAAACCCGTCGAGTGAATGCAGGATGTTTCTAGGGCAATGTGTTAGATAATGGAACTTGCCTAACAATGGTCCATTTGGACAGATTTTTCTATAATGTGGACTAAAGAATGTTTCGAGCACTTATGTAGTACATAACTATATTATTTTTGTCTAACATTATGCAGCTCATAATTAGTCAATATAACGACTTTTAAAAGAAAATATATTGATTTATTATGTACACTACATTTTATAAATGAAGAAAAATTTGGGAAAACTATTTTGTTTCATGAAAATATATGGCTATTTCTCTACCTTTTACAGATTTCCATCAGTCATAATCGTAACCTCTGTACACCTAAGAATATCATAGTGTATTATCATTTGAAATTATATTCTTTGTTTCATGGCTACTCCTCAATCTTTTTCTTTGCTGAGTCATTTAACACGTGACATTTTCAGCTAATCTTATACCCATTAAAATAAATTTAGGATTTCTCCAACACGCATTTTAATGTTATGTTGTTGTATCATTTCCCTTTCGCACACATTCTCTTATTTGACTATTTTTTTAAATTTTATCTATCGTCTTATCATTATGAAACGTCAACCCTAGAATTTGCTTTTGCATTGTTTCGGATGTTCTCATTCTACGTTCAATGCTCGGAACAGAATACCGAAATACCGCGGTTCGAAAAACGGTGTTGCCGAGCGTTCAAAACGACCTTGGAAATGTAAAATACTAAAATTAGCACAAGCAGATTCCACTAGTGAGATGTTGAAAAAGGATAAGACTAAAGATAACGTCCATACAATTTAAATAAATCGCAATATCCAAATATTTTTCATTTCATCCACGACATAATATGACTCTCGGTTTGACAACCCTCTTCGTGGAATTTATTCTAATAAAATACTCCAATTTCCTCATAGTGAAATTCACTATACAGGGAAGTGTCACGTACTTTTAATTTATGCCCGTAAAAACCAATAGATGATTGCAGGCTGCAATACCAAGAGTAGTCGTAATTTTCTCTTCTTCTGTGATTGGAACACTGCTTTACATCGTTATTCCACATTCAATTAGTTATTACGAATAACCCATGGAGATTTATTACAGTAGTAAACATATTATTCTCCTTAAGAATTCATTGTTCATTCTGCATCGAGTTCATTTTAAACCTATCCGCCGATACGTGCATGATTTAATCTCATCTGTAACCGTCAATTACATCTCGACGACATAGACATAGACATTGAGTCAGTTCTTTCATATGTTTAATGAACGCTGACCCTGAAGCAGATTCTGATTGAGTAACCGCGTTATCTCTGGCACGCACTAACGCATGCACACGAAACAATGAAAAATTGTGCTAATGAACTTCTGGTGCGTTGTCTAGATGAATTAGTGAAGAGTTGCACAATAATAATTTGCTTCATGTGACTGAGCGAGTTCGTTGAAAAACAAAGTGGAAACCATAAAATTACCAAAACATTGGTAGAATGTTTTCTTATTTTCATTAGTTTATATGCGATGGATTCAAATACCGGCATACCAATCGACACTTCGACTACACACTGAATGTTGCTGAATTTTTCAACTGGGTTTTAATCGGATCATAACGTACAAGTATTTTGAAGGTGTCCAACTTAGTATTGTTTTGATTAAAAAAGAACTGTATTTTAGAAAATAGAAATCGATTGAGAATTTTTATTTTGACGCTGCACAAATTGTTGTTTTATTAAATTTATAAAACTCGTATTAAAGTTTAAGTTATCAGTATCAATAAATTATTTAATTATTAATTACACAATTCTTCTGCAAATGACGGATTTTTTCTCTAAAATGCAACTAGGTTATATGGTCGCGTTATGACTCACTGACTTAATGACATCGGAGTTAAATCATAGTTTTCATATATTTATGATATAATTTTCTCTCTCATTGTTGAACAAATGAATAGATTTTATCGCGGAAAAACACTGGAAGAATTTTTCCAAATGTAAATATTAAATACCATATATAAATTACCGGTATAACCATATCAAGTTGGAAAAACGTGTTAACATTTCCATTTTTCTCCGAAAATCCTGTAAACTGAGAGGAAAAATGAATTTTTGCAATACTGCATTTGGTTACAGACTGGATTTTGAAATGATTAGTATCATGAATATACAACAATAACACACATTCACGAAATTAATCACTAATAATCTCGCTGTGTTACGTATGCCTCTGTTCCACTTTGAAAAATATTTTATTAATTTATTTACTCTCAATACTTTTAAAAGGGACTTGTGTGACTTTTACACTATGTTACGACTATAAAAAAATTAACGGCTTCCTTTAGACTGCGGAATATGTATCATTCTTTCACATATGAGTGGAAGAACTCAGAGATTCTTCCTTGTGGGCAAAATTGCCATTTTTTCTTGTTTAGCTGATGTATGAATGAAGGACTTTTCTTACAGAGACGTTGTAATATAGTTTCGCGGTATTCGCAATTGTCTCACAGAATGCTACAGAAATGTATTTTACATTAGTCATTCTGACACGGGATGCTACAGAATGCAATTTGTTTCAAAGCGAAATATTTTAATGATAATGCAAATGAAAGGACAACATTCAACTCATATGACAGTAAGAATCATTTTTAGTGCTATTTTATAGATTTTTTTAACACACTAAAATAATGCCATTTTTTAGTATTTTTGAACGATCAACAAATTTCAGGAAATTATTTTGTGAAACCCATGGATAGGTTTCTTTTCTCAGTTGTGATATAATTTAAACACATCCTTTCGAAACACTGACTTCAAATTTCAGAACTATATCAATTATTTCCATGGTTCTAGAAATTTTACATAATTTTTTCCCAATTTCGTTATTTTTATCATCGTTTGTTCACGACATAAAAAGTACCGCTAAATAATGTAGAAAAAGTTTTCTCATTGTCAAAAAAGTTTTCCTTACGAGTACCGAACATATACAGCCTTTTTCAGAGCGATATTTTCCCTAATTGGACAGATCTCCCCCGAGAGATCGCCTGGGCCAAAATAATATTCACGTGAGCTTTAGTTTTTCTATGTTTTTCACTCATCTTACACTATTTACTAGCTATTAAGAGAAGTTATGGATGGAGTCAATACAAGGCATCTTCTCACTATCTACTAGATAATAACGCAGTATTTTTAAAACTTGAAGAGAGTTGAGGCTATTGTATGCACTGCTATTGAGATAGCTCTCAGAAATGCCGAGACATGTATAGATTTATTGAGAGAGTACAAAATGGAAAACAAAAAAAGTCGATTTTGTCAATTTATAGGATGACCCTGTTGTTAATAGGACGCGGGGATATGAATCAGTGTTTGGAATGGTTTGAATTTGTAAGTTCAGGAGAGTGAGGAAACTGATGATTACGTTTTATATGGGGCACAAAAACATACTTGAGTATGAAGGAAACAGTTGTACCTTCGATGATAAAATGTGGGTTCTTAATGGATAGTAAAGTGAAAAAGAAGAACTTAAGACAACATATGGGATATAAATGAAGAACTAAAGATGGTTAGGTGATGACGAAATGGAGTATTGATGAGTAAGGTGTGAGATGGATAACAAGTTCGTAAAATATCTTTGGAAATGAGGTAAAAGTCATGGAAAGTCGAAAGATGGAAACATGGCGCAAGTATCAGAGAATTACCATTGGTTTAAATCTAGATCAATGTATTAAAAAGTACCATACGTGTTATATATTGTATAAATTTTGTATTGTGATTATTGATATTATTTATAAATTGAAAAAAAAAACTGTATACTCTACTACCTCCACCTACTCTCAGCAGAATGGGATCAAGCGTTTATAAAACAGGGTGTCTGATACTTGCGTGGGTCCTCTTACACATGCATCCTTGTTATCACGTGAAATATGAGGAGAACTTACTCCAGATAAAGGTGACTCACTCTCTCGCATTAGTATCTGATACTACTAACTCTTCCCATTATCGTTTACATTAGACTGCTGTAAGAGGTGCGCCAGATGTATGATTTGATCTTTAAAAAGACTAGAGATTGAATTTTCACCACATCCAAAAATTTTGCCTCCATATATAAAAATCTAAAAACGGTTTCATTTCGAAAAATTATCAAGTTAACAAACAATTTTTTCATCAGATGTTTTCAATATATTTCAACAAATTAAAAATGTATAAAAAATTGCAGATATGAAAAAATGAAATGAAAAAATAATATTTCGAGTGTTATAGTCTAACGGCTTAAACTTTTAGTTTAACCGGAATTTTGTGGGAAATCACTTTCCAAATCGAGGTGAAGTTTTTTCCTTCTTTGGAAACGGAGGAATCTGGACTGACATTACTTATGAACTTTCGGGTATGATTGAAATAAGAAAGTTTAAATTAGAATTTACTGTGTCGCGAAGCGCCACTAGAAAATAACATTATTGTATTACGACTTAGAATGTTAAATTCTGATGATGTCAAACACAAAGTATAATTTTTTTATATTCAATTGACTTAAAAAGGATTTTTTCATAAAGTGTGATTTTTATAAAGTTATAAAGCACGTCTAATTTAACTGGATACATCGGGCTTGATGTCATTCGTACAAAGGAGATGAATGAAATATATAAATAAGAACAAAACCTATTCAAAACTAAGCAAGTATTTAGAAAATGAATGTGTGATCGTGACTGTGCGCGCGCACGCAAGAATTATTCCAAGGAGAGTAGAACTACAGAGAAAAGGTTTTACGGTTTGAGTCGATCATTCTGTAGTTCGCTTTTCACTGTAACTGGCTCAGAGATTCCTAAAAAAAACGACTCTTCTGTTTAATAGCATTTATATCGTCAGGAGTCCCCACACACAGATAAATATGCACATCAAGAAATAGTTTTGCGTCGGACACCAATGAGAGTTTTCCGAGCTCTAGTCTGTAAGATTACATTGGTCTCCATCTCAAAACTCTTTCCAATGTGCAACCGTCCTGAGAGCGGTGTTCGGGTATTATCTTGACTACACGAACTTGTTCCGTGATTCTCCATTCTCACGCCACTAGCGGCTGGACGGAAGAAACAATAGACCCGGACACCCGGGGTAATTCATTTTCTCTCCGGAGAGCGATTCGTTTCACCTGCTATCTTTGTCCATTTTGGTCAGTGCCTCTTGTGCAGCAACGGCATGAGCTACGGCGCGTGCCATGGCGGCGGCGGCGGCTCGCGCAGTCGGCGTTGGTTCTTCTTGGAGCTCGTGCAAGGCGTGAGACACAAGTCCCGGAGGATACGACTGCAGTCTGAGGAACCGACGTGGTCTCGCTTGGAGGTCTGTGAAACGACACATCGTCTGGTCCGACACTCGATCTTCGTCTCCGCCTCCGATCCTATGGCCGGCGGTGCGGCCGGTGGTCCAGTGCCAGAGCCGCGCACGACACGACCCGGCGAATCCAGTGATGAAGTCGGTCGCACCGTAGCCGCAGGTGAATGCGTGGCGGACCAATCCTGGCACTACTAGAAAATAAAAAGAAGGCAGATGTGTATCGGAGTAAAAAGTTTTCTGGAAGCAGTAAGATCAGGCGGAATTCTCAAGAAATGATCTTCCAATGATGAAGTAAAATGTTTCAATTTTTCATGCCTAACAACAAAATAAATTTTTTTCCGTTTTCAATTAACCTTAGTTCGTACGACCTATAATCGAAAAACTCTAATGAACATAATGTTACATGTAATATCAGTTGAAATAATGAATTAGCGCAACCATCAATTAAATGAATTGACATTACAATGAGTAAGTTTTGCAATATTTCTGCCAACACTATTTAAGAAATTCGTGATATTTATAGGCAGAATATAAGAGCCGCAATCACACGCGCTCTTATTGCTCGCACTATCACACCCATGTTTCCTCAGACAACTGTTTTTTCATCCATTTACACATTAAATAAACACAATAAATCAAGTCCGTCGAATTCGGAGAAAAATCGGATCGGTTTAAATTTTTATAAATTCGGGTCGGGTCGAATAGGTTTACCAACCGAACCAAATAAAGCCGACCGTCCCGAACCAGTTCGAATGTAATTGTATTAGGTCGCTTCGATTCAATTAGGTTCGATTAGAAACTCGACCGACGCAAACCGATGCCTACTCCAATTTGTGATGTCCGTGTGAGATACACATCGCTGTTAATGGGTAGAACGTTTACCGTCTGTTGTAATTTGTTGTCGAACTTTCATCACCTATATCAATTTCTCAATTACCCCAATATAGCACATTACTCACCATTTTATTTTGTGTTCCTACTGCCTCCTGTGTCATTTTATCTCCTCTTGATGGCATTTTCGGACACGTGTTCTTACGTGATTCTAGTTCCTATGTATGTGCTTTATCATCCCTCCAATTTTTACAATGAATTCTGTGACATTGTGCATACTCGGCTCTCCCCGCAAGGAGATCCAAGTTTCTTCAGTAATGGTCAATACCCGACGTAATACTACTGTAAATAATTAATAACACAATTCCTCGTACCAGGTCTCGCTGAGACGAGCATCCGCGCAGGTCCTGGCTGGGGCCGCAGCACCTCCGCAATACTGCGCGCCGAGGAGAACATGACGTCGCCGACGACATTGATAGCCTGTTGCACCGCTTTGAAGATGGCGCTGAGCCAGCGGTAGGGTCCGCTGCCCGCGCAGGTGCCGCTGTCTGAAGCTCGTCCTCCAGCGTCCATTACGTCGTCGTCGTTGTCCACCTCCTCCGCCCGCGCATCGCCACCTCGCCCCCGCGGTGGGTGGCGAGGATGGGGCGCGCGGCCCCCGCCAGCCTGCATTCACCATACTCGTACATCCTATTATTTAACATTTCCCAGTTTCTAAAACGAACTGTTTTGTATTATATTTATTTACTTTTTGTCTCATGGCGAGATTCAGGTCATGAGGCCTGCTCTTCTACATAACCCTGACTTGGATTTGGGAGAATAGATAGCATTAGGAAGGAGATATGTTGGGTAGGGGAAGTTTTTTGTACCGAACCGACATTTGTCTGTAGAAGTCGAGAGAAATCCGACCTGAAAACCTCACCTAGTTCGACCGATCAAGAACCTTGCCGATGTGATGTGATTCGAAGCAGGTAGGAAACTAGACTACTTCTGCAGAGGTGTTCCCCCTAAGCCCTATGACGCAGACCCCTCCCCTCCCCCTTGCGCTTTGACCCTCTTCCAAATCACATTTCAAAAATTTAGAAACATTTTACAACTTTATCCCTCTTATTTACCCTAAGTCCGTACAAAAACCTGTTTGCAAAACCAGCGCACATGCTTTCTCATACACTTTTAAAACTCTTATGTATATAGTACGCAAACTAACTTTACAAAGAAAAAAGAAACCATTTACATGCATCCTATATTAATGATGAAAACAGCAGTTTAATCTTCTGCGTAAAAAATGAAGGGAAAGCGGTTGCCTGAAAATAGCAAATGTTTGGTACAATTTTTCTAGAAATTTTGAGCAGAATCCAAAATAAAACTAATTTTTTTGTATATTTACATGCGCGGTAAAAAATAGTTTGCACTAAGAGATATATAGTAGACGAATCATTCAGATCGCGAAGGATAAGGATGTGTGTGTGTGAGCGAAAGATTATGTGTCAGAGAGCAATTGCGAACGTAGAAGTGGTGTCAGCGAGGGAGGTAACTAGCCGCCTTCCCATGTTTTACTGGCTATACGGTATTACGCACATCGTATTACAAACATTCGGTATCAGAGAAACTAAAAACTAATATTTCCGTCAAAATTTCGCGATTTTTCTTCTTCTTTAGACTGCCTCTAGACCACGTATATGAGAAAGTACAAAGAATGTTCATCACCTATATCCATTTTACTGATAAAGGATAAATTTAAATGAGATTACAACGTATAATTAGGTTTTAATTTATATTTCAGCAGCTAAAAATTTGGAAAGTAGAAGAACAGAGATTTAATTTTTTAAATTTCAAAGAACCATACTCAGATTTCATTTACATACATTCAGATTCATATGCGCTAAACTGCAATTTTGAGGTTTCTTACGCTTCATCGGATTATTTCAATGCATAGGCACCTCAGATACATGTCCCCTACTTCACTTCTAAGATATATAAAGCAAGAGAATGAGGCAATTAGCATCATTCTTAAAATCCCTCGATTTTAAGAAACGTTGGCCATGACAATCCTCAAGAAAAATGTAGTATAAATTGTAACGAGTATAGGTGTGCGTATTCATAAAGAAAAGTTACATTAAAGAAGCCAATATCAACGTACAATTCGAGAAACGACAATTTTCTTTCACCTCTCTTTCTACCTTAAACCGCATGCAATAACGCTTGACCACCGCTTGACGCTTTCGCAGGCTACAGCTCTGAAGATCCACCACCGTTGCGCATGACTTAAGATATTTTGATTATTACATTAATTTGAAATATTTGCCAAAAATCAGTTCAGTCCACTTATCATCTCTAAGAGTTTTATGACTCACAAGAAACGCAAAAACTATTGCCAACACAGTAAAAATTGGTTAATTCCTCACAAATCGGGTAAAGCACTATAACAAAAACTCGCAGGCTCCCTAACGGAGATACATAAAAAAAAGATGAGATACAAAATTGAGCTCCGACCCTGATCACGTACTGTAAACTAATACACTAAAGGGAAAACAAAGAATCTTCCATGCAACGCTGTTTTCTAGATCGGTCATCTGTTGTGTAATCTTCCCATTGCAAGGTAGAGATGCAGATATCTGTTGTCACTACTTCTTCTACGCTAGGCGATGAGTCTCCCGGTCTTTTGATACACAAGAGGTGACCCCCCGACCCGATTCCCACACTCGTGCCTGCTTATTCAGCGGTCTAGATCTCTGCTCTGCATGACGTTTTACGATTTATTCATCAGTTTCGAAAATGAATTGAAATTATTTATCATGTTAAAATGCCCGTAAAGTTTAAAAATTAATACATTGTCATGATTTTTCTTTTAATATATCCTATATTTAAAAGTTTATTCATTATTTAACTATTAAATGTTCTAAACTTCCAAAAACATTCCATATTTCGAACCCCTCCAAAAACAATTTCAATGACGCAGTTTGCGGCACGACCCCCCCCCCCATGTGGGCACCCCTGACTTCTGTCAGATTGGTGTCGATTTTATCCTGGACGATTTAATACTAACGTCCTCCTCAAAGATGTTATAAAAGGATAAAGACAACGATCAACGCTTTCCACAGAAGGGGGGATCAACGGTAGCACGTACGGACAGCAGAGCACGGCGTACTCCGGAAGAGCGTACCGTACGTGTGGAGATGTGCTGCTATGTCTCCACAGGCGTAGAGGCAGCAGCCAGGGCCGTAAAAGGTTATCAGGCTTGACTGGAGAGGTCATACAATGCATTTTAGAACAAGTCGACCAAACTTCGCAACACCATAGCAGTCTCCACTGATGATTGGTTTTGGCTTCGAGTGCGCAGGAGCCCTAAGAGAATCACCTGATACAATAAGAGTACAGCGTATAGCGTCATATCTTTCCTGGACATCACAGTGACTTTTCTAAATATTTTGCTATTTACAGGGATATCATGACCAACAGTTATTGCTCGTAGGTGCCTTCAAATTTTCGATACACAGGGGAAAAGGCAAGTTTTCGAAGAGCAGGTCATGGAATTAGTTTTCCGAATGAATAATTATTCAAGTGAGAATCAGATGCGCAATGGTCATTCCGAAGCGCAGCCATAGTGCAGAAACCGCCAGCGTGAGAGCTGTTGCTAGAGATAAAAGTTTTTCCATGCAAAAGTATGTCTGTCGTTGTCTGAGCGGTCAGATGTCATTAACGGTGATGACAATAGTGCCGAGGAACCGATGTCACCATATGTGACATTTGACTTTGTAGCATCATTGTGTTTTCACTTACCATGACCATCAATAAAAAATTATTATCCTACTTGTGTGTCAATTTTTTTACATTATTTAATGGCGCATTTTAAGCATATAAAAGGATATACATCAATGTAATAGAAATGCATCACGAAAGTAATTGACAATTCATTTAAAAATTATCCGTTATCAGTATCAAATAAATAAGTATCCCCTTTCAACCCTGGAATTCAGAACTACAGGAGGTAAAGGAAAATTAAGGAAAATTTGAACTACACGAACCAAAACAAAAACAATATTAACAAAATAAGAATATATTATTAAGTTATGATATAGATAGCACATTTTAAAAAACCTAAGACGACAGAGTAGTCTTTTGGTCAAGAATTCATTGATTACCATCGGAGAAACATGGCGTGTGATACATATTATCTATACACATACATAAGAGAAAGAGTTTGTCTGCCAGTCTGTGTGCGTGTCTG
The DNA here is from genome assembly GCA_002313205.1 of Laupala kohalensis. Taxonomy (NCBI): domain Eukaryota; kingdom Metazoa; phylum Arthropoda; class Insecta; order Orthoptera; family Trigonidiidae; genus Laupala; species Laupala kohalensis. Next base: position 1,014,048 of record NNCF01129081.1, on the reverse strand, counting down.
ACGCATAGCACAAAGACGGATTTGAAATTTGGCAAATGCTTCTACTTAAGGGTTCCAAGAAGACTACAGAGCGATTGTTTCAAAATTCCACTTAGATTTTTCTAGAATCAATTTTCATAAATTTTTAAGTAACAACCGTGGAACATAGAAATTCTGTCTGCTTGCCTGTCCGTATGTTTAATCTCTCGTGAACCACTTATACGGTTAAAGTGATTCTTTTTTTAACACAAAAATGTGTCATCAGGAAAGTTTTAGTATATATTTTGTTACGTTAGGAAACACATTAAACAGGCAATGATATTAGTGAATCAAGTAGGAAAAAAATCCATCTTTGGAGAGATATTTTTGCATTCGCTGCCTTAATGGTTCGAGATAGGTGACAACAATGACTGACAACATTGTTCGCTTCAAAGAGTTCTACAAAAAATATTCCCGACAGCACATACCTATCTACAATGGTTAACCTAAATTATTGAAAAAAGGTTTTCAAAAAAGACTTGTTAAAATACTTCAACCTAAGAGAGTAATGAAAATACTTCAACCTAAGAGAGTATAAATCCTCATCAAATGCGTTCTGTTTTGTATTTTTATTTTTATTTTTTGCATTCATTAAAGATGTAAACTGTCTTTAAACTCTAAAATTTTGACGAATATTTTATATTTTACAAGCGTTTTAGTTTTACAAGCACCCGCCACCGCCGTGAGTTGCTTCGGAAGAACCGGGCAAACATTCAACAAGCGCGACATCCAGCGTGAGGTGCTTCACATGAAGCAAACATGATTAACTTTCCATTTTGACTATTCTGAAGTAAAAAGAAGAGTTAAAATGTACCATGACAAAACACGTGTGAAAAGGGTTGCTAGTTGTGTATTAATTGCTAAGTAGAATCAGTTGTTTTTTTTTTTTTGTATTATTTTTGATTTTGTACTGTTACTGTTAACACCAACAGCTGCATAACGTACTTGTAAATAATAATTATAGAAGACATAGTGTAGCCCAGAATGACCAATGGAGGGGCCTGAAAAGTTGAATCGACCTGGTGGGAACGACCCGGCGTATCCGAATGGCTGGAGAAAAGAATGTTGGGTCGAACGGACAATAAACACTTGAAGTCCACCGGGGGACAAAGTTATGTTCTTGAAAATAGTTATGTATCCAATACGAGGCGCCATAATCCGCGTTACCCCCTCACACATCTTTACATCACATTATAATCTAATTAAATTATACGGAGAAATAATTTTCGATTGCACTCGAATTTTTTTTAAACTGAATTAGTGAACACTGAGAAACATAGACGAGGAATTTAAAATCGTTGTTCTGTTCCCTGATACCCTAAGTATAACAAAATAATGTCAAGAAAAATAAAAATACAATTTTCCAGGTAATTCGAGCATCTTATTTTAATGATGGTCATTGACTAAATAAGGTCACTATATCATTGAAAAACCTAAAAACTTAACAAATTTGAATGAATTAGTTCATTTAAAAAATGTTAATTAACTGTTTGTAACAATCTTTTAATCCGGATAATTATTCTCATAACCAAACTAAGTGGGGTGTATTTATTACGATGGAAAAATAAACAAAGATATTAGTAAAATTTTGAAACTGAATAAGTAATTTTCATGTTTTATTTCAGTTTTATTTATTCAATCATCCCTGTTTATCAGAACAGGTGCATGTACTGACTTAACCTAACTTTGTACTCATAATTTTCAAATTTTGAAGTAAAAAATTGTGGAAAAAATACCTCAGTGGTCTGTACAGCTGACTTGTTTCTTCATTTTTTTACCCCCCATACGTTTTACCATGTTTTCATACATAAAATAATTTTGTATTCAAAATATCAGCTTCCCATTATTGTTGATTAAGAATCACGGCCTCCTGTTATTGAATCAAGTAGAAATATCAACCAAAGTCAATATTATTCTCACTCTTGTTCCTGAACACTTAATAAAAGAAAACTCTTGGTGCGTCGATACGAACCGTATGTAAAGAAGTTGGAACCAAGGAGATTATACACAGGTGCAGAAACTTCTTCAGTTGTGGATAGGGTTCGATATGTACGAAAAACGTCGTCAGTTGGGAAGTACGAACTAGAGTACCTATAAGTAAAACGAACCCGTCATCAGCGCCGTCAGACGGTGATTTTGGAACTAATTCAGCTGGTTTTAAAAGACCCGATTCCCTTCATCTCATGCGTGTATTGTAACCATGAAGACTACATTACTATTTACATTTACTTTTTCCTTACATACAGTGAAGTTTAGTGACGACGTTTTTCGTACATACCCCAACTCCTTAAGTTTCTACTCCTGTATAGTCTCCTTTGTTGGAACAATGGACTAGAGCATTCAGATCATCTTTTTATCTTTTTAAATTAATTTTGTATAATACATAAATTAATATTGATCATTTTATTGTCCGGTCACTGAACTAATTTATTTTTTCAAAGCAATCAAAGACCATCTCGCTATTTTATGAGGAATATGGAATGTTCTAGAATTAAACTGCAAGAATAATAAATATGAAAATTACTATTTAAGAAAGATCATGAAGGAGATACTCCAAGTGATAATATATGGGTATCAACTAGTAACAGAGCAATAGCGAGAGAATTTTGTGGAAAATGTATTTACAAAACAATAATAAAAATACTCATAAAAGTACAACATGTATGGTTAGAAAGAAATTCAATTTTATGGGAACATTATAATATTTTTATCTTCATAGAATTACCCCAATTTCGGTGTAATTCTTATCAAAGATTCAAGCCTTTATTCACGCGCCATGGCTACTTGTATAAAACGAGTCCCGCAGATTCCGACAAAACGAGCATATGACGTTCTAAGTATCTTTAAGGGCCATTATCTCTAATCTGCTGTGATTTCTGTCTCCACAAGTGGCATAAAGTGCAATTCGAATGCATACTTCTATCATAAATTATAGGAAAAATGCCGTGACTCGCCTGATTTATTGAGTCTTATATAATTTCTTTCCTTGGGATGACAGAAAATGTATTTTTGATTCGGATTTGCTCATTGTGTTATGCAGGGGATACAAAAAACAAACGAAAGAATCTTAACAAAATAGGGTACATATTTTATATTTATCCTATATGTAATACTTAAACGTTCACATATACTACGTGGGATTGCCCCCTTTAGGAATATCGTGATGAATATAATCGCTTCAGGCGTTCAGAAGTATCAAATATGAATACGTACACACAATCCAATTTCATTCAGTTGTAACATGAGATATAGGCCCTTCTTAGCAAAAATCTTGCGTGTAATTGGAATATTACATAACCATCATTTGAACGGACGAAATGCAGTTTATCTCCAGCTGAGTATGCGCTGCTTTGCTAGAATGAAATTTGTGAATTTTGTTCTACTATTCTTTCCACGTCATTGTTAAAGCATGTAAGACAAAACCTAGAACGAACTTTGAAATAAATCGCTGAGAGATGCTCTTGAACCCACTTTAGCGAACGCATTTGCCGAATTTTGAAGCTTTAAGTCTTTCAATTTGTAAGGCTGACTCCAACAAGCTTAAAAATTAAATGAAGAAAAATCCCTCATGAATTTCGAAAACATCACTTGAAGATACTCACTGATCAACTCTGGAGACTCGTGCACCGAATTTCGAATCTCTAAACCTACACATTTGCTTTTCGCCATTTGCGCTCTGCGACTGTCACTTAGAAATGCTTAAAAATTAAGTTTATAAAATTTAAATCGAATTTCGATAAAATTTCTAGGTTGTCTCCCCAGAACGTTCCGGGAGAACAAGAGTGTCGAATTTCGAAGTTCTACCCTTCTGTGTGCTATAAGTCTGTGCGACTGACACACACATATACGAACGCAGACAATGTAGATATAAACTTGGATAGATGTGAAGCATAATAGATTGTCTGCAACATTCATGGAGATTTTCCTAAACACAACCAAAAATAAATAAAAACCAAAGTTAATTTTATTTATTCCAACCACGTTCACCTAGATAGTAAATTTTTAACAATTTTTAATTGGGCAAGAATTTCATTTTGTGAATTTTATTTCGTGTGGTGTCAATGCACTCTTTAAAGCTCTTCTCTTTTGAAAGCTTTTTTTTTTGTAATTTTCCAAGTCATTTAGGACAAAAAGGGTTTTTCGAACTGGCGTACCAGCAATTCAACTTGTCTTAGAATGCAATCACTGTGCAAACCTATGCGTAACATACTTTAGATAAAACTTTTCGACTGAATAAAATATGGTTTTTATCGGCAATTTTTACATTCTTACCAAAGTAAAATATACTTTTTTTATATAAAATTTAAAATAATATATTTAATAATAAGTCAATATTACGTTTTCTTTAGATATCATATTCGTAGATGTGTTTTATAGGCATCCTAATTCGTCTACATATTTCATCGTCCGACAGCAAGTACATTTCAGTACGACTGAAGTCAAAGAAAACTATATTTGCATGAAAATATTTATTTCTGTTGGTATTCCCAACTGTAGGAATTCTTTTAGGCATTAACTTACCCTCACATTTTGATCGTTATATATTGTTGATCCGAGGTCATTATCACCTCTGCTTTCTTGGACTACATCGCGTTCCTCCAATCCTCCGCACACGCCATTGTCCAGTCACAGGTAAACCGTCGTTAGTCCCAGCACCTACCGCTCCAAGTATTATCAGTCTCCGAACGGAGCGTGTCAAAGCGCGTAAAACATTTTATGATCGATCGGCGATGGAGGTGGAGACGGAGCGGCGATAATAAATCGTGTACCGCTGGAAATGGTGGGTGTTGTTGGAAACTACTTTTTCATGTGTTAAACTAATTTTACGGATGTGGATGCAAAACAATGGTGACAAATAGAAATATGTTGGGTCCGACAAAATACAAAAGAGATTTGGTGGCTCTGGCAAGAAATATATCATGGTCAGTCATGGAGGAGGCGGAAGATGTAATGTACAAAGCAAGAAGAAGAATAAAATTGCAACATAGAAATGATAGCGAGGTTTTAATTGTCTACGGAGGAGTTAGTGGGTGGGGGAGGGGGCTGGAAAGAGAAGGGGAAGGCGGTGTGGGCGGTGGCTGGAGACTCTTGTCTGTCCAAGACATCGACAATGCAGCTACCAGTCGCCCGCAGTTGCGAGGTGGCGTGAGTTCAGAGCGCTCGAGACCAATGACCATGGGAACAGTGAAGACGATCAATTCCGTCGCGCTGGCGATCATTTGTCTTGGAGCAGTCATCGGTTACGTCCACTCAACCAACGAAAAGGTACGCGGAAATTTTAACTACAATAGTATAGATCAGCGCTGTCCAACAGCCGGTCCGCATATTATAGTACAATTGGGGGCCACACATCTAAGCAGTTACAATTAATATTTAATGTGACATGTCCGATGAGAAGAAATAGAAAAGTGTGTTCGTAATTACCCCTCATACATTGCTAAATAAAAATATTTATTATATTAATAAAAATATTTAAAAAATTAAAAATACAGAAATGCACAATTTAATTTTTCCAACTGAAATAATATAAATTTGTTGATAGGAATCGTAATATCGCGTTACGAATAAATAAATATGGCCCATTAGTTTTATTCATCGGGCAAAACTTTGCCAAATCCCATCCCGAACCGGTCCGATCGGTCGAAGGTGTATAAAAATGGCTCTCGGGCTAATGTAAGTTGGAAAGCGCTGGTATAAATGAAGCAAGTATAGAAATACTTTTCTATAACGGACACTCATACGTCCATAAAATTTGTCCGCTATTGAGAAGTGTCCATTTTGGGGAAATTAAAGCTAAAGAAGTGTATATAAATGAAACGTAGTCATAAAAAATGATGGGCAGCTATGTATGATAGCATAAAAATACAGCATATAAATCTTCAATATTAATGTTCCGATTTTGTATGTTCACAAACCAAAATAGGATGAAAAGATAGGTTTCTTCTGAGAAGAAAACTAATCTTTCGGGATACGATGCAATTTTGTTCTAAATCTTTTTAATCCACTATTTTGTTTTCCTCCCTACTCTGCAAGAACTACTCAATATTTGGAAGCACCTCATCTTGATACAAAATTCAAACACACGATTGGTTTTAGTTTATCCTTTATCATCACTGGAGGCTCATCCATATCAAGTTCCCCTTTTTGTTGCACAGTATAAATTGCCATTTGTCTTATCTTGATCTTCTTTGATTTTACCTCCTTCACGCATGTCGTCGAGATCAACAGATTTATATTGTCTTAATATATTTGCACATCGAATAGAATATCAACAGATTTATCTTTCGAATTTGCCCTCTAGATTGCATCATCAGTGGAGGAACAGAAGTTCAAAAGGTACAGAGAGTGAACCAAACGTTGTACGTATCATAGTGGCAATTTATATCTTTATGATACGAGGGAGAACTGTATGGGAGATAACGTAACTAGGGAAGTGTTATTATTATCGATCTGCAGTTCACTATAGTGTGTCTTCTCAAATGGAAAACGGCTGTCCGTTATAGAGATTTTTCTTTTCCAAGTACCTTTGACAAAGTTTCTGGGGCCTTAAATTCAAGAGGAGAGGGATGGGGAATGAATATGTTCTCTATAGAGAAATGTCCACTATTGAGCAGTATCTTTTAAAGAAATTTTCACCGTACGTAAATGATCGTTCACAGTTCTTAAAGTGGTAGCGCAGTTGATAATACAATTTCAAATGTGAAACAACATTTCAGAAGTATTATTTAGATAATAGTACGAGATGCAAACTAAAGTTGCTTGAAGAAGGTAATTTTGAGCATTTTGATCCTAATTCTATCCGAACTAAACATTATTTAGTAACTAAGAAGATAATGAGACATGACCGAAACTGATCTTAACCGAAGAAATGACCCGAGGAAAACAAAGGATCATATATTAAGCGAGCAATAATTCTAATATTGAGTCAATGTGTATTCCTCGAACACTGCAGATAAAATTTTGTTAGAATTCGCATACTAAATATATTTTGGAATAAAAAATTGATCTAACAAAATGTTTAAGTCATAAATAGTTTGTCTCAGAAATGAATCGTGTAAGTCAAAAAATCATAAAATTAAAGATTATGAGGCATTTTGTTTCAGTTTAGAATAGGAATATTGAAAACGTATTCAGTATATTGAATTTAAAGATATAAATATATAGTATGTTTCTGTCTTTTGTGGAAGGTTTTTACTGCCTAAAATCATTGATACAAAGTTTCCTTGTAATCAACAAAACTTCGGAAGCGGAAAATTACAAATGCAATATGGAGTTAATTGACAATGCAGTCCTTAATTACTGAAATAAGTGTTTTAAAAACCATACCACATTTTGTTTTAGCTGCTTATCATTAGTCTCCTCATCTGCTATTCTGGTTATTGTCCTTGAACTATTCGAAAGGTTAGTCGTGTTGAGCGGAGAGTGAGAACATCCAAATGAAAGGCACATTACTTGAGGTGCTACGCTAATGTATTGTAAGTGGTACTACGCCGCGCAGTTCTTGCCCACTTAGAGCACATACTCGGCCTGGATGCAACCCATAATACATAGATGTACGAGCCCGGAAATCACAATACACTACCTTATTAGCAGTGCGTGTTCCTGGAGCATAGTTCGTTATTAACAGGACTAATATTATTACATGAATATTCGTTAACAGGACTACTGGGGCACATCTATTTTCCAGTATACAAGTGAATATAGGAGCAGTTTTTTCGCAGTTAAAATTGTTTCATATCCTTGTATATCAAAACTGTTTTATCTTCACCCAAGAAATTTAGATTCGTTACTCGTATAATATTTTATTTACCTTTTCAATTTTATATTCAGGATTTTTTATTCGTTTAGTCACAACCATCCCTAAAAAAATTTAATTTGATTTCTTTCATAATTACGGAACCAACCTTAAATCTAACAAACAAAACGTGATTTATTAAAATTACATTTACAATCATGTAATCGTACACAAAAGGAATTAATAGAACAGAAAAATAATTAAGCACCAAAATAATCTAAGATCGTGAAGTGGTAGACTAGTTCCATGGTTCGCTCACGCAGATCCATAAAAATCAGAAGTTCATGGATTTTTACACATCCATAGTCATCAAGTTTTAAATAATATCTTTTAAGTTTCACAAATAGGTAGAGTTATAACAAAACAATATATTTATAGACCATTTAATATATAAATATAGTATTGGATATTTGAATGTTTGTCCATCATGCATGTCTATACTGTTTCATGGATATTCATCAAACTTGGTAAAATTGGGTGAAACGACTTAGAGTAAACAGTATATATTTTTTTAATTTTTTTACGTCACCTGCGTACGCAATTAAAGTTGTTTTTGTGAGAGTCCTGGTTAATTGAGTGTAGGACTCAATGGGGGCGGATAGTGAGGGCTGTGGAAATTACAACAAATAATTTAATTCGATTTGAAATCAGTAATTTTTTCATAAAACTAGGAATTTTTAAATGACTTTTCATTCATCAATAATTTAAATACACATTTTAATGATTTTTTGTGGAGCTTTAAGGGTTCGTCAACAGCAAGGTCATTAGAACCCATTTATGATTCATTCTGTTTGATTCCTGCTAATTCTATTTATCGACTTGTATTATAATTTGAGCTTCGTAAAAATTGTGTGTAGTGTCCATGAGAGAGACCTATTCAATCTCCAGTGTGACGCTGCTAAAGTTTAGCAGGCAAATAATTAAACTATGGTTGAAAATCGAAAAGAAACGTTAAAGTACTTTCCCTAGTCTCTTTTTTGTCCGAGGATATTATACTACTTATCGATTCTTAGATAATCAAATACTTTATTTTATCAAAACACTTTTTTATACGAGACTAATATGCATAGTATTTTTGATTTTTTTATATTTGTAACACTAAATAATTTTAGTTTCAAGTTAATTCTTTTTTAGAATTCTGCACAGCATCTATGAAGAGCATAGTTTAACGGCATGCGAAATGACATAAAAGAAAATAATAAATTCGCCTCACTTCTAGTTACATTATTCGTTAAATGGTTAGTCGTGCGTGAAAAAATTCCTTTTTTTAGTCCTATACAATATACGTATATATGGTAAACGTCATGTTAAAGCGGAACTTCAGGAAATAATCTTTAAAATACTGATTTATGAATGACTACAGGAATCGAGCTTTTTCCGAATATTTCTTAAACAAGAATAGCAGCAAGTGGTAATACTATTTCGTAACGAAATACTGAGCTACGTTACTGAGCTACATTCATCTTCGTCGTAATTGAACTTCAGAGAATAACATGACTTCATTGTTCTTGTTCTTGTAATTTTCTTGGGGTGTTACTTTAAATATGTTATTTTTTTGAACGTTTTCAAGTGTTTGCCATCTACCTTCATTTCCAGGTTATGACAAGGTTTTCTGGTTTCTTGTACTTAATATTATTATAATCTTAGATATCAATATACTATAAATTCAAATATTAAGCTGTAGTACATTGATATCTAAAATTACTTTTGAGCTTAAGTATCCTAGGGCTTTTATTCTTCGAAAGTAGACCAAGACGTAACACTAAATTTGTAAAAGGCAATATTGAGTAAGGTTGTCCCAAATTGATTGAGACTGAAATACGAAAAGTATTTCGCACTCATTACAGTTAAGCTAATAGCTCAATATCATGTGCATTATGGCATATATCGGTCTTCTTGCAACTTTATTTTATTTGCCATGACTAAGCTGAAATATTTATCAGACTAAAAGTAATGCAACGCTGATAAAATATAATCTTTAGAGGAAACTAAGAGGTTTCATTAAAAAATTAAATAAATTATTCGATGATTGTATATATCCTCAACTTTGTTAGTCGTGCTTGTTTCCTCGGAGGACCTATTATATTTATTTCTGAGTATTACTGTAGGAGAGTAGAAGCCAATAACAAAGACTACATTCGGTCAGAGTAAATTTTATTTAGGAAACAATCTTTCAAATTCAATACATACAATGGAAGGCGTTCCCCAGGAGTCAATTTTACACCCTATTCTCTTCTTTATGCGAATGATATGCAGGTCACTTCATCAATTTGTAAAATTGTATTCTTTGCAGACGACACCATTTTCTACGTCATATGAACGCTGAAGATATCTTCTTTAGTTAAGTTTTAATAAAAATACAGGTACGATAGACCTTCATTAATCCCTTTTTATAATTATTAATTAAACAAAAACCACCATTTAAATAATAATTTTTAATCACAAGCAAATTTCAGTAACACGTAACCCTGGTTTCTCATAACCCTGGTTTCTCAGGCTATCTAGACATCAAAACAATTTTCTAGTTTAAAAAACAAAACAAATACATCAATGCACGTATTAAATAAGGTCCAGAAATAGGCTTCTTCCCAACGTATTCAAAGTCAAATCTCAAGTTTAGTTTCGACACATCAATTTGTTCGTAAGTTATCGGGGGAACAAAATTATTAACAAACATACACACACACATACTACATTGGATATCATCGCCAAAATTTGAAAATAGACTCTCGTGGAGCCAATTCGCAAAGATCCGAAGATATCTCAGAAAAAAATTTCGACCGATTGCAATACTTCCCTTACACATTCTGTGTAATTGGAAAGTAGAAATACACCGTGTACTGTAATTCACTAACCAAATAAAATATATCAAAACAAAATAATAGAATTTTTTAAACTTCTTCCGAGTTATTAAACCGTGTCGTCATAGTTTTAATAATCAGCGAATGAACTGAATTTCAAATTCATTGAAGCTCCTGAGGTTGTTGGCTGCAATTGCCAACGAAAAGTTGAGTTATTGAAATGTTGAAACCACACGGCTTCATAACCCGGAAGAAGTTTTTAAATATTGACGATGATAGCCTTGAAACCCGTAGCAATAGGTTATAGACCTGTAGCAATAAGGAAAACAAAAATTCAGAGGTCAGCCATGTTCCATCGGGTGAAATTCATCTCACCCGTTCATTTCATTATAGAATTATCATTATAATAAAACGACAAGGACGTCAATTTGGTATTCACTTTTAATATGTTTAATATACTTATACTGTTTTAAAATTAGCTCAGCGTGTAGTCCTTGATTGGAAAATGTATGCAATCACACTTTTATATACATAAAATTGTAATATTTATAATAATTGTATTTAAACGTTAAAGACAGCTTTCAGATATCAATCAGATGGCTGCACAGTTCATGTGAATCATTCAAATGTCACTGAGTGACTACAAATGAGGTTATGTCTGGCAGCGTATTCACGTAAACGTTGAAGATGATATTATACGAAGGCAAGCAGTCTTTTTAAGACATTTTAGGACGTTTAATGCACTCAAACAGAAATAAAAATTTTCTTCCTGTATCCATTGACTCAAAGGTGTGCACAAACAAAATTTTATTGCATATAACGACACAAACTTGACAATGTAAGGGAGATATTTACTTTTGAATCCTGATTGGGACGCAGATCCTAAGCGCGTCAAGGGGTGAAATTTAATGCGGTAAAACGAGAGAAATGAATGAAGTAGAAAGAAAAACAAATTAACAATACAATATAATATGAAAATCAAAAAGAGCTAATAAAAGTTTGTGCCATGGTAAAATTTCTGTACTAATGGGCTTAATTACATACTTCATATATTAATTACTGATTATTTTATTAAACTTATGTTTATTGAAGATCAATTCTAGATTTAAAATAATAAAGTCATAAAAATTGCACTCCAGTGTTGAGTGCTCGGACCTGCTAATATCTGCAAAATTTCGAAACAAGACTCTATGCATCACTCTAGCTAGTCGGACGTCAGCTAGCACACAGATGGTAGGTTCAAATTCAGTCGCGAATAGTTCACATTTCGACTGCATTTTCACAATCGCCTTTGTTAAATTTAGACAATCACGAATATTACGATCCCCAACATCATGTAATTTGTATGAGGAAATAAAGCCACATCCCAGTTGTCGTTGTATTGTTTACAAAGTCTAATTCGCAGAATTAAGCTCGCATTATTCGCAGAAACTGATTTATTGAGCTTTCGTCCTTATATACTAAAGCATTCTATGTATATCACTTTTGTCTCATTGTAATCTTTATGGATTTTCAAAGTTTTAATGATGCATAATGGGTATTTGTCTGCTTTTTATATTCAGTTACTTTCTTCTTCTTTTTTCTTGGGGTTTTAGGGCTCGCCAACGTCAAGGTCATTAGAGCCCTTATTCAGTTTCTGCTTTGTCACAAAATTGTAAGTTCGAATAAGAAATAAAAATTAATAATCGATTATTTCTTTAATTATTTTGAATTTACTACAAATAATTAATTTAATGCATGATAATTATAATTCCTAATTACTTATACTATTACAATTTCTCTACCTGGGACTGGTGTTTTTTGTTCATTATCTTGCTAGATTACCTCGACCCTGAACAAAAAAGATACAATAGCCAGTATTCGAGAGTATTAAGTAGATATAATACCAGAGTAAATCACGTCCTTGATGATAGATCAATCAAATCAGAAACGCTCTCCTACAGTACGTTCTCGTAAATTAAGATTTACTCGCTGTACCCGAGCGATAATTATTAAACATTAAAAAAAACGATTAATATAAGAATGTAAAAATAGCAAGTAAACATTTTGTCCAATTAACTTAAAACTTCAGAAAAAAATTACAACTCGGATAAATTCCAGAAACAGTAGTCTTCAAAATGTGTTATTTCTCATAAGCTTCTTTTGTTCATTAGTTCTGGCGTCTCATTAATATTACGTGTTCTTCTTCGTGTGTTTTTACAGCATTTTGATGTCTCATAATTACACATGCAAATACAGTAGTCATTCAAAAAGTAGTTACCGATGTTGGTTTGTATGCGCTAATGCTCACAAGTCTGGAGACCTGGGACGACTGATGAAGTTTTTACAATCCAAATTCAACGTTTAAACAAATTACAAAGCAAATAGTACATAAATAAAATGTAAAATTACTATTCGGAAGAATGTCGTAAAATTATCTATCAAACGAGGCTTTAATATCAGCAATTTGTTAAATACAGCGGGAGAAAGAAAGAGGATAATTACAAAAACTTTTTCAGGAGAATTTCCTCTGAAAGAAAGGCGGTAAAATAAGACATTCCAAAACAAAATCTTTGAATTTTATAAAAATTGTTTGAGTCATTCTCGAGAAAAAATTAAACAGTAAGACCTGCCGTGTTAAGCTCCCTTTCGAACCCGGAACCTGCTGCTACAGCACCGGCTGCTCCTCCGTCTCGTCGGGCCTAATAACAGTATGTATTTTTTCTCTATACCGATATTGCTCTCTCTTTATAACGACGGTATTTAAGTTTTTCAAGTCGCTTCAGTTCAAGCTCAAGTTGCGAATAGTTCTTTGCGGTTTTAGGACAATCTCTGTTCAGTGCTTTGGAAAGAGGAAAGAAAACAAACTAAGATGACGGACTTATTGTATTACTTAATGTAAGAATAGTACAAAACAGTAGTAACAGCGGGAAAATATGCAGGAGAAAATAATATAAAAGCTTTTAAAAAAAACATGGAAGTAAATAACTGTATAAAAATAATATATGTTGTAAGAGTATATGGTATATTTTTAAACGTATAACATCAAATTTTGATTTCTCTCTCTATAACGATGAAAATGTCCAGTACTTTGAATATCTTGAGAGAGAGAGAGAGAGACAGGACTGTACATTGATATTATGCAATCATTTAGAAAATCAAGTCACATGGTTAACTTAATATAGATTTCTCTACAGAAAATTTCTAGCTTTCCTTCACACCAGGGAAAGAGATCATAAAATTATGTAAATTAAATTTATAATGAATCTTATCCTGAACACAAAAATAACAGACTTATGGAATATTAATATTAATATCAACATACAACGTTTTCAGAAAAACATTACAGTAATTCAGGAAAAGGTTTTTGCTAGTATATTCTAAAATGTTCATTAAAATACGCAATTTTTGAATTCAAGATAGTGTACTTTGACCCTCAATTATCTTAAATTGATAAAAAGCATACGCAAACTGTTATATGAAAATTATGTTCTATTTAGGAATCATACCACAATATAACAATAAAAAATTACAATATCAGTAAAATCTTAAAAATCATACTCCTATCGGTTGCGTAGTAAGAAAAAGCACGCTGAGGAATGCAGAAAAGAACAGACTCGCCTGAAAGATATTAAGGACAATGGGAATATTATTCTCCTATTAAAGATGCATTTTCGAAAAACTTGATGTTCAAGAAAACNAAAAAAAAAAAAAAAAAAAAAAAGGGGGGGGGGGGGGGGAAACAGAAAGGAAAAAAAGCGATTGACTCGACGCTGCAACATAATCTTTATCGGAAATGTATGCTTCGTGGGATGCATATGAGAATTACCATGATTTACACTCGACGCTGGAATATACCCTTTTTTATTAGTGCACATATGAAATTGCTAGGTGATAACCCGGCGTTCCCCGGGATTTTTCTTAGACTTACCTTCTTTTACTCAGGAAAAAATAAAATCTATCTATATGGTAAGATCAAAATACCTTTACTTTCTGGTTATAAACACACAAGCATCCTAATTTCTCAAATTTATTATAGTACAAATTCAATACAAAACATGACTAATAAACGAATACTATACAATATTTTAACTAATAAACTACACCATCTCGCGGGAGCCGCGCCAGTTGAATTTTCGCTTCCCAGGTATAACGCGGCTTCACCATTTCATTAAAATTCTTGTAAAATCTAAACTATTCGTCGAAATTTTACGATTTAAAGACATTTTTATCTTTGTTACATGCACAAAATAATCCATTTAATATTATGACGGTTGATTTTTTCCTTCTCAAATTACTCTCTTAAATTGAAGTATTTTAACGCTTCAATTTTTAATAAAGTTTTATCGACAATTTAGGTTATTTTTTGTACATAGACATATGATACCGCGGCCTTTTTTGAAGAACTCTTGGAGGCAGACAATATTGCCTCTTATAGTTGCCAACTATTCTAACCGTTTAGGCATCGTAAGTAAATATAACACACTTTTTCCCGATTTCATTGAAATTTATTGTCAAAAACCATTTCTATCTTTCTTATCACACATTTAAAAAATAAAAAGTTAAGCTATATTCATACTGGACACTTAAACTATCTTCTTGCTAAATTTCATCACGATCGGTTCAGTGGTTTAGTCGTGATCAGGTAGCAAACAGACAGACACACTTTCGCGTTACGCATATATATATATATATATATATATATATATATATATNACGCTGATATACAACATTATCGGCACCAAAATATATTTACTTTATATCACTGCAGTTATATTACACATACGAGATACTAGAATTATGTGTCGTGCGCCATTTATCACCTCAATTGTGGAAAATCGAACAAACTTTTTCTAATTCATATTGTAATAGAGATATGCAACGTGACAATAGAATAGGTTCATCTGCATCACGTTCGACGCTAGAATATATAAACTTTTTTAATAATACCCTTAATGGACAAAGTGCTGTACGCCATACATAAACGCTTGACTATACGAGTATATCAATACCGATACTAACGTAGATTGCATTGGTGATTTGTATTGAGGGGAATGATAAATTCATCAAGCACTCTGTTCAATGCTGGAACAAGTACATTGTTTACCATTATTTTTACAACATATATCTCTTCGTCCAACGCAAATCTTGGAACGAAATGATAATTGTTTTGCGTTTCACATAATACTTTACGTGAGCAATTAGTAACATTCAACAATTTTGTTCCTTGTTAACTAGGGACAACTCTCCGAAGACTGAATCTTCAATTTTGTGCAGGAATATAATTTGATTTGTGGGTAGCTTGTTTTAATGAAGTTGGCTGTATGTGGTTTGTTTTTTTCTTACACTGATAATTTTGATTTAGATTTAACCTAGTTTATTTTGTTGGTTTGCGATTGTTTATTTTTTGCGTTTGTAATACCCCTGAATTACGTAAAGGATTTATAATAAATTGTTTTATTTTACCTTGTTTTTATTTGCTGACCAGTGCTAATATATTATTGAAGAGGATATAACGGTCCTCTATTTTGAACTAGCTGATTACCCGGTGTTGTCCGGAATTTTTTTTACTCGTTAGACCAACGAATCCACTCACCGTAAGCTTCACAGATCGAATTTTTGCTTCCCATGCAAGTATCGCGGTTGCGCCATTTCTTTAAAACGCTTATAAAATCTAAACCATTCGTCCAAACTTTACGATTTAAAGATGTTTTTTTATCTTTGTTGAATGCACAAAACAAAGAACGCATTAAGTTTCATGAAGATAGATTTTTTCCTACTTACATTTCTCACTTAATTGGAAGTATTTCAACATTTCTATTTTTCATAACGATTTTTCGATAATTTAAATTAACCTTAGTAGATATACATATGCTGTCGCGGACCTTTTTGTAGAACTCTTCAAGGCAAACAATATTGCCACTCATAGTTGTCATCTCTCTCTCTCTCTAACCGTTTAGGCAGCGTAAGTGATTGTGGTCGATTTCCCCCCCGATTTCATCGACATTTATCTTCAACTTCATTTTTTACCTTTGTCTTCATACATTCAAAAAATAAAAGTTAGCCTATGTTCATCCTGAATATCTTAACTACCTTCTGGCTATATTTCATCACGATCGGTTCTGTGGTTTAGTCGTGATTAAGTAACAAACAAACAGACAGACACGCTTTTGCATTGACTCGTAAGTTGTTCTAATCATCTAACGCGTTGTTAATTTAAGAATATTTTGATGATATATAATTTAATTCGGTAATATCAGCAGAACATTAACATTCAGTAATATCATCTACGCGGTAAAACTCAAGTGATGTTTAATTATTTATTTATAATGAAATTTATTTATTATCATGTGGAGAAAAAAATATCAAAAAATCCTCTTCAAATATTCGATACTTGTTTTATGTAGATTTAGCGACAAGTTAGTATAGTGCCCTTACTTGGTACTCGATTTCACGAAAATGAATGACGTGGTGGGCATTGGTGTCACAGCCCACCTCCAGTTTGGGTCCCTTTTTTTACAATATACCACCGGAGGTGGGAAATCAGAGTCACCGGGAAAGTATACAGAGCAAACAATAAGATCCTTGTCCTACTGTTCCTCTTCACAGGTCACTTGTACTGGACAGGTAACACGTAACTTTATATGTTTCCCCGTACAGGAAACCCATAATGAGTTTCCCCACCTCCATTTTCACACTCCACCTGCTTCTCGCCAAGTTGAGTCAAAGGGTAGTTCTCAGGAACGATAGCCACCCTTATTCTCTTTCTTTTATCCCTGCATAGTCTACCTTACGTCTCTTGGTGGTTTGTTCATCTCCTCTGGCGGATTCCACTAAAGGGGTCATTTCCCGGCCTTGTCACTTTTTTTCTCGAAAGAGCCTCCGAGCCCCGGAATCCTGTCCCGTCACGGGAACCTTAATCCTAGGTTCAGTGTCCGTTCTCTAGAGTCTCAGGGTTAGGTCCTTTGGGAGCTCCAACCCACCGTTGCTCTCCTCCGCATTTTCTTTTCCGCTCCCAAGCGGTAGATTTTCTTCAGGTTAAGTTTTCCCGCATCCATTGTTGAAGATGTTGAATCCGAGTGAGCTTCAGAGGAGGTCCTCTCAGTTGTCTCTCCATCATTGCTCTCGAAGGCCCCAGAGGAGCTCTACGGTTTATTAAAAAGTTTTGCAGAAAACATTTGATTCCCACGAGCAACTAAGGTAGCCTTGTGTCCGCCCAGGCAGAGTCCCGCATTCCTCGGTAAGGCCTACAAAAAGAAAAGGTCGCCAGGTATCTCAGGGCGCCGTTTGCGACACGTCTCCCACGTGCCATTCACCCTATCAGCACAGATCGACTGACACCTTGGGGTTGGGTTATGGTTTCTAAAGAATCAAAGGAAGGAATAAGAATTAAATGCCGTTGTGGAATACACTTCGCCTGGAACCTCTGTTGAGACCTGTACGACTTGGGAAACCCAGCCAGTGGCTATGATACTGCCGGCATAGCCCTCAACATCATTGACAAACCCTCTCCACCCGCACGCACAGTGACATGTTAAGGTCTGGGAGGGAAATCGTACTCTAGCACTTATCCAATATACGGAGAGAAGCCAGCTAACGATACTGCCAGGTCATATTGAAAATGATAACACATTCTGAAGATGGTTCTTCTAGAACGGTCAAATCTATGATGTTAAGTAATGTCGTGTCTGGAAAAATTGTAAAAAAATGAAACAAAAGATACACTAATGAGATTGGACAAACTAATGAAAAACTAATTAAAGAGGAATTTAAAGACTAGAATAAAATTTTAGGTTACAGCTTCATACAAATTTTAATGCGATTCAATACTTGAACGTCCAATGAAAATACATAAAAACAAACAAATCGACAGGATAATTGGAAATGAGAGATTCATTAATAACATCAGTTACTAGGTGCTTTCAAAGCACGTCTTTTATACATCTTATTCTTTTTATTTCTATTTTTGCATCATGATACCTTACATTTATACTGACGTTTTAAGGACGAAACAATTGATATGAATGAAACACACCCAAGTACATCAGTTTCGTTTAAAAGAGGAGAAATTTCCAACGATGTGTCTTTCGAAAAATTTATGATTTGTTATCTAGTTACGTCATCTTTTAAGCATAGTATTTACTCTTCCTTCTGAATTCTCTTTTCTTCGATGTACAGGAAACATCAGATTTTCAGAATCATGCAATTAATTCTAATAGGATAAGTTTATACAAATTTTACTTTTTAATTTTACAGGTCATTATGAACCAAATTTTTGGGGAGTCAAAGAGTTTTGAGGTAATTTAATCTTGTTTTATTTTTATACATATATTTCGGCAAATTTTAGTTGAATAATATCGGCAAACACCGTCTTCTTCAATGATACATATTTAATAATTTAACCAAAGATCAGTCATTAAATTTGTGAGTGATACTCAATTTATTACTCGGGTAGCGAGGGATAATTTTTAAAATAGGATTATGAACTCACTACACTCTCAATCGAGTTATCGCGCGGAATACAGCGTCTACTTTAGGAACTTAACACAATTAGAATTTAATTCGTATGTATTCAAAAACTTAAAAAAAAGAAATAGTGTACGACGGATATCTAAAAAGTATCCGACCTTGAACTTTTCAGCACAAAAAAAGTGACGGAGCATTATCCACAGGGAAGGAGGTTTTATGTGCATGCTTGAACTTTTTCTATGCATTTCCGATTGTCATTCGCTGCCTACTGACCGCTTAGTGATGTGCTGTTATACGTATTTGACGGATTTCCGATCAAATGAACGAATAAAGTCCAATACTGCATCAAGTTTTGTCTAAAAGTTAATGATACTTAAAGCGTTCAGCAGGTTTTCGGTGAACGTTAAAAGGGTAACACATTTTAAAGATTGGTTCTATCGATTTTAAAATAGCAACACATCGACGGAGAGTGGCCAGCGTTCTGGGAGGCCACAAACAACTGGGCTTGCAGTTGTTGTTGAAAGTAAAATTTGGTAATGGGAGATCGCCGCACGACCGTACTGAAGATTGCCGTCATTAACGATTTCGCTCATGCATTTTTACTTGAAGATTTGAACGGCGCAGATCCTTATTCGTCTCACCTGATCCAGAATTACTTGGCGAATCATGAAATTCCAGTATCTGAAGATCCCATTGAAATGATCCAGTTTTTAGAGTAGAGAATGGTAATTCTTAACGCGTCAGCGAAGGTGCATATCGTTCCAAAAGAAACCTTCTAGAAGTGTCGGCAGTGAAGGAACCGTTTGGCAATACGTGTGCAGGTGCATGGGACATACTTTGAAGGGGGTTAGAGATCTAACACCTACATATAAGCAATATATTTTTCCTCTGCAAAGGTCGGATACTTTTCATACAGGCATCGTGTAGTAAAGATAAAGATTTTTTAATTTGCCAGAAAATCTTTGTAATGGCCTCATATTTTGGTAATTGGTTAAGAATGACGGGAGAAATTAGGGTATTTACAAAACGTAATCTCATAAAAATACGACATAGCTATTGTACCGTAGAATAATTAACATTTTTTTCATCTGTTCCAGCGTTCCGTGACGCTGCCTCAACGTATTCACGAGCGAAGTGCGATTGCTCTCTTGACGGTGCCGCTTCGCAATGGAGGACTTCGGAAATGCACAGGAGCCGCCATCGGTCTTCGAGAGGTTCTGGTGGCTATAAACTGCCTCACAGATCTCGATGAATCCAAGTTCGTGCAAGTAAGTGAAGTACGAGATTAGAAATTCTTGGTGTATCGTAATGCGAGTAGTTTCTGTACATGCTCAGAAGTTAGTGGTACACAGACGATCTTAGCGTTCTAGTATGTTCCCACATCCCTTTTTGCGTGAATATCACTATAGTAAATTATGTTCAAATATACGTTTTAGGGGGGGGGGGGAGTGCTACATAAAATACAACTTGTACCTGCCATGCTTGTGTTCGTTGGTAGTCTTATATGGCTTTAATATGTGTTGGCTTAAACTTAATCTTCACAATTAGAGTTGTTCGCCATATACAACTTAAATGACTGGAGTGAATTCATAAACTTCGATATGTATATAACTCAAATAATACAGATTCGACGAGAAATACTAGCTAGATAGTGTGATGCTCCAGACCTCGTAGCGGTAGGGACGGGAACGCCTCTAATTGTGTATTAGAGGTGGCAAAAATGGGAACGGCCTTGTAAGCGAAAAACGGACAATATAAGAGGACTATAAAACAATGATGGAACCTATATTTGATGAAAACATGAATAAGAATAAAGAGAAAATAAAATGAGAGAATAAAATTAAATAAGAAAAGAAAACCAATAAAATGGTAGTCTGGTCGAGAAAATAATGAACTTTTTTTTTTAATGTGTGTTTTTAGACACTCGAGGTGAACCCCTATAATAGATCGATAGCAGACGGAGATACACGAGTCCCACGCTTACGCTTACCCGATTTGTCTCGTGAAATGTAGTACATATTACTCGTGATCGTAGTGACACATGAAAACCAGCTCGATTAGTATGGACAATTGACATACCTTAAATGTATCCTGCCTAAAATCGAACCTCTCGAAGAAACAAAACACTTCCCTAAAGGTACGCAGTGTAGGGATAAATATTTTGCTTTGTGACCTACGCATGCTTAACTCATCCCGAATACGTTCTTATCACTATGTATGTACCAGATCTTTCTTTTTATAGTTAGAATAAATTATTTAATTTTATTAGATATCAGCACATTATTAATTTTTATCCAGCAAAGTATTCTGGTCACGGGAATAACCACAATGTATTCTTCGAAATTCCCAAGAATGTTTCGCTCCTACCCTCAAATATATTAGTAACCATCAGTACTTACAAAACGGTTTTATTTATTGAACCATATCTCTTTCGGTCAATTCCTTTTAGACGCGGTATTGTTGTAAATATATTTTATACAACCTAAGGACGCTGTAAAAACTATGGACAATCGCTTTGGTAAGAGTATAAAACTTCCCTCCAGATTCCGCTATTAAATCTTAAGCGATCGTAAATCATGAATTATCGTTCCTGCTCCCTATTAACACCGTAGAAGACCTTGAAGGAGTACGAGTGAGGTTAGACGGCTCGTATTATCTACACACATAAACGACCGAAGTGATGACGCGAAGTGCCACTGTGGGGCATTTTATCTCTTACTAATCTGGGTCATTTCTCTAGCTACATAGTTCGTAGTATGCATACGTAATACAACTTTAATATAGTGTAATTTACTAATAAAGTATTTGCACAATTATCTCACTTCTCCGTTTAACCATGATTCGAATGTATTTTCGTACTTACGAAACTAATTTTATGGTTTTGATATCGTTAAATCAGAAATAATTTTTCCTCTTTTTACTCTTAGAAAAACAGCTATACTTCGGTTCAGAACTATAATTTAAATTCGAGTTTCGCATTAAATATTTTGAGTTTCATGAAATAGTGAATTGCGCCCGGATATTATTATGTTATACCATATGTAACATTTTATTTATGATGAAGTTAGTAACATTAATTTGAACATAATACTGCAGAATTTGAACTTACGACTTATGCTATGATAGTATTCTATCCATTAATAACAAGAGAGAAAAAGTTGAGAACATTTTAAAAACAAATGATAAAATTAACTATATTGAGATAATTTTCTTTTCCTATGAAGGACTCGTTTCAGAAGCTTACGTCTTTCAATGCAATGTATAGGTGCAAGTGCCCTCTTCGTCAGCACCGCAACAGGTTCCATGGGCTCCAGGTAAACTACAAAAAGGTTTCCATCCTAAGAAAGTGGAGAGCGGAGGACCCTACGGTAAGAAGAATACGTATCCCAAGAGTTCAGAGCCTCTGCAGACAAGATTCTCTAGAAATTTCGTCAAGTAGGTATTTAGGTTTCTCTTTTTACGAAACTTTCGATACCCACCTTCCATGATATCCAGGTTTCCTTTTTCTTTTCGAGAAACTCTTTGTTGGTTTATTTCCTCATTCCGTATTATTGAAGGAATGTAATACTCTACAGTTACTTACAGGTTTCTTTTTGTACTCGCACGGCAGTGGCCAAATAAATTAATAAAAACAGCATTGAATAGTGAACTCCACTGCATGGTGGTAATGTCATCTACGCAATGAAGAAACTAATTTTACATTTTCTGTCGTAATAATATTAATGAACACATTTCTCCAAAACTCTCATTTTCATTTCCCATTCTAGTTGTTGGGTGGAAGAGTAGGTCTGAAGGTCTAAACCTTATGTCAATAAAATAAAAAAACAAATAATTAATCAGAAAGTTTACTCCATCGGTAGCTCAAGGTTAAGGCTTTCGCCTGCCATGGAAATACCGTGGGTTCGATTACCGGCGGGGTCGGAAAATTTGTAACTCTTCCATTTAATGTCTCAGTTCATATATTTGAGATGACGATAAGTGAACCCTTCGCGGCCTACCACCACAGTTGTAATACTTCTATACGGCAATCAAGATTATATCTGAACACTTTTCACCCCAAAATGTCTCACGATGCGTCTCGAGATAAAACCTACGTGGAACTATCGTTCGTTATCAGAAGATTTGTTATGGAACAAAAGATCTTTTCCTCCTCATATTGAAAACAAAAATTCCGACCACTCGACTGGAGTGAAACACTTCTTGTTTGCATAGGTTAGCGCAAGATACACCAGGCGGTGCGACATTGGCGTTGCTTGTGCTGACGGTGCCATTGGACAAAGAAGCATGGCTTCCCGTGGCTGCAGAGCAAGCTCCCGTGCGTGGCAATACCCCATGTCGACTGTATGCTTGGGGTGAGTCAATTATTTCTCCTTCTATAATAAAGTTAACCCAACTTCCGCTATGTATACATTTCAAATTACTCTAGAAGAATCGTCATGCTTAAAAAATGATGACAACATTTTTAGTTTCTTCAAACTGTAATCCTTAATCAACTTTTAGTTTCTCTGAGAGCAAGAATATTGTAATTAAAATTTATCATTCATGTTTGCATTCAAGAATATTCACTAATTAGTTTAGTTGTAAATTGGCAGTTTTTAAGCCTACTCTGTGAAATTGTCTCAAAAAAGTCTACATTTCAACATCCGCTAGTTTTCCTGACAATTAATCGAAGAGGTAAAAATCGTCTCCCGCTTTTAACTTGAGCTCACTTCACACAGTACAATTTTCGCTCCAATATTATACGTAATGTCCAGTGAAGTCAGCCGTCCAGTCACGAAAGACAGACAAAGACGTCATTGCTGTCTACGCTGCATTCTATAGTGAAAGATTGGGGAAATAGCGAATAGTAAATTTTTTGTGCAGTTTTGCATGCAAAATGAAGTGTCAACCAATGAAAAACTTGCGTCTTGTCCCGTAACTAAAAGACAAACTGTTCGAAATACGACTATCATAGCAGCCTTATCTTTTTATTTCCACAAAAGTAAATTAAATACCATTTACTTTAAAGAAATAACCGTGGATGTTACAATTAGTGTTGGAAGCCAGCACACCGCTGACAACAAAAATTGTATTTTCAGTTTCCTAATTAATAAGCAATTATTAATGTATTCAAAAGCAACTTCATTTAACAAGTACGTTTAAAAGTGAAAATACTTCAGCAAGGGAAATATTTACATCAAAGTTTTGTCAGTTAATATATTTAATTCTTAATTGCAAAACCGAACCCTATGTTATGTCGTGAGAAATTATATTATCGTAAGTGATGCAACCAAGAAATCTAAATGTTAGAGCAACAATAGTTAAAAACTGTTTGACGAAAAAGTGTAATCGATAAATGAAATCCCTCAAAACAAATAATGTCACAAAAACATTTTATTTGACATTTTAGGTTATATTGGCGCACATCAAACAACATACTTCAAACATTTAATTGTTTGCCTCCATGTAAACACTCCAAACGACGTAATAACCTACGTTATTATTACGTTCGTTTATTCGCATTACTTGTTTAGTTTACATATCAGCGCTAATTGCTAAATGTCTGAGATGAACAATCACTACAATAACCACTTCCATGATCCGGAACTGTCAATACGCGCGCATTCAAATATAGCGCGAAGCCAAAAAAACAGGACAAACCTCACAGCTCTCTGAACAACTCTGAAGTTTCTCTTATTGTTGTCTAACGTCCTTCTTGTATGGTATTTTTCTTGCATATAAATAATTGCTTGCTTTTTGAAATTTAAATTTAAATATTTACATTTCTTATATCGTAGAACATATGCATTTTCACTATTATTATTGAACCAACATTAAAAGTCTGTTATACTGATTTTTGTGCTTATTGGGTTCGAGCATTATTTTACGTATTCAAACTCCATATTAATATTTTTAAGGTATTATATTTCATTTCACGCTGCAAATGGGTAACCAAAATATTTACAAATCAACAACGCATCCGAAAAAACAACTCGTCTAATGGAAATATTACTTCATAATTAATTACGTCTAATTATTAGACGTCGTAAAGAAAGAGAAGCAAATACCTACTTAAATTAAATTAAATGCCTATTTCAATTAAATGAAACATAGAAAATATATATCATACCAATGAATGAATAAATAAGTAAAAATTAAACAACCAAACTAATTCAAAATAACTAATAAACCATGCCGTAACTAGGGCAACATCTTAGTTAATAAATACGCTTGAATATTAAAAAAAACGATTACCATCTGAATCCATTCAGCTTCGTGTCGGCGCCAATAGGGTAGTGGTTACCGTAGTGGTCTCACACACGAGTGCGCGGGTTCAAACGAGGTCGAGGGATTTTTAGGTGCAAAAATCCACACACGGCATGTAAATGCATACTGCATGTAAAAGATCTTTTGAAAAATGCACCCACGCAGAGTTCCGGCTTCCACTGTCATCTGGTAGCGGAAGACGGAACGTGTAAATTGCGAATGTGGCTCAGTCCAAAGGGTCGCCACCAATGAAAAATGGGCCAGAATTAACGGTTACTGAGACCCATTCGCTATCATTATCATCGTCATCATCATCATTATTATTTTTATTATTATTCACGTAAATACAACATAAAGGTCGATGCGTTATCGTACTTTAGTTACCGTAGCTCAAAAGTGAAAATTGTACTCAACTCTTTATGTGGAAATGTCTTGAGAAAAACCCGTTTTATGTTGGAAGGAATTGTAACATAGTCCTGCAAGAATAACTATGGATATTTCTGATTGTGAATGAGTGTGTGTTTGATTTAGTAACTATTTAGGTTATTATTATATTTTTAACATCTTTAGTCCGGTTCGGAATTGTGAAACCAATATAAAAGTTTCTTCGTTCATTTAAGTATACAATCACTTCAGAACATGAAAAGATATTAATTGAAGACGAACAACTGAAGATTTAAATAAATATCATCAAATTTATCTTGACCCGAAAGTCATTGAAAAATACAAACAGTTTGGAATAAATTCAGGCTAAACCGTTTAGAAATACTGAACTTGACGGGATAAATAAAACTTAAAAATTATCCAAATTTTATTAATTATAATACTTTTATGTCAATGATAATAATGATATAATGAATTCCAATTATATGTAAATGTATAGTATAGTAGACACCTAATAACCCGATGTGAATTTAATTTTTTTTTTTTTTTGAGAATCACGTCAATCGTGAATTATATAACAAGTACTAAAGATATGTCTTTGGAAGAAGCTTTTATTTTTAAAAAAGATTGTAATTTTGCCTAGCTTACATAATAAATAGTTTGAATTATGAGCGCCAAAGTTATTCCACTCCACTATGCGTTTACAAACAACAAAGTATCAGTTCCGTGAACGAATGGAATGCGTGATCAAAATATTTGTCGACATAAGTACAAAGCATACTATAAGAAATTTTTACGACATAATTTCGTCCGTACAAATGGTGTTGTGATTTAACGTAAACGTGAAATTACGTTCCTTATACTACGTGCTTAGTGATATCCACGACTTAAACGACTTATTCTACTGAGACATGAGAGCGAAATTTTAGTATCTGTGCGTGCGCAGTCGTGTTGCTTCAAAAATACTCTCATCCATTATACGAACCCTCATCTTTAAATATCTTGAAATACCAAACTTTAAATTATTTTCAAATCTGCACGTGTTAAGATATCAATATGAAGTAAATAATGAATTGTCACTGTAATCTTCAATTCGATTAATCATATTTTAAAAAATCTCATTTTGTTAGAAAAATATAGACCTGGAGCCAATAGCGAAAATTTATGTGGCCTCTAACTACTCGCGTATTTGTTCAAAGTTGTTTTGAGTGTTTCCAAAGAACTTGGACTTTTCGGACTTGTATTCGTTCGCGCCGGAAACAAGCAAGAGACCATCCCATCAATTCCAATCAAGGCAGTGGCAGTTTTAATATTTAAAAAACTTATTCAACGATTGTTGTCTAAAAGGTCCTATGCAAACATAATTATGACCGTATTAAACTGTAAGAATGCATCCTTTCATTCAATATATTCTACCATGCAGTCAAACAAGTAATTAATTATAATTGTGGAAAGTACGTAAATATCCTATATTGAATTGCATTTAAATAAAGTATACATTGCAATTATCAGCTCAAAAGTCAATCAAGAGCACTTTTTTATCAACTACATACGATAATTTCCATACAATTATTATGTACCCAACTTCTTGATAATCTTGACTAACTGACTGGCTGGCTAATTATGAAATCTCATAACACCTACAGACCTGAAATTTGTCAGCTAAGATGTTTATAGAGTATAGGCATCTACTAAAAAAGAATTTTATGAAAAATCGCCTCCAAAGGGGTGCAAATGGGGTTAGAAAGTTTTAGTATATATTCCAAGATAACTCTGGTGAGTCTTGAGCAATTTCAACTAAACTTATTATACTGATGACTGACTACCTAACAAGTGGAGGTAAGACGTCCTTGCACCCCTATGGAGAGGGAAAGGAGAGACATGAAAAAATAATGGAAAAATCCGATATTAGAAATGAAACCAAACTTTTCGGTGTCGTTGATATGGATAAGGACACCCCGGATGTTTTGTAAAACCACACTTACTTGGAGATATCTACATGGGAGATAATATACCCCTAGCATCGCTGAGGTAGGGATGGGAACGAGGTGAAGGAAAAAATAGTCAAGAACGATCGATGTTGGTGTGACGTTGGGCCGCTGACATTCCCAAAGACGCCAAAGTACTCAATGAGCCACCCTTAGGAAAGGGTATGCCATGTATAAATTGTCGAACATGGTAGATACTCGTGAGTCCAGTTGTCAGCGTCGCTGAGTTGATAGTGACATTTTGACATCGAGAAAGTCTGAATTCAGACCTCATGAAGAAAAGAAACAACCCCTGGCATTCCTTATCGTGTCATACGTCAATTTCTGGAATAAATTGAATACTAAAAGTCAACACTAACATGAGCCAAAATTGCATAAAACAACCTTATTAATTCCCGAAAAATCTTGAAATTTACTGCTTTACATTGGGATGGGATGGGTCAAGATATTGCTAAAATGTGTGCCAAAGGCGGTTTTAAAGTAATGCTTAAGGTAAGATGTGAATGACACCGTAGTCTACAACGAGGGACTGTATTCCATTTTCATTGCCGAAGACCTCCGCTATTAATTCTCAAAGTATTCTGACCCGTCGGTATTGACGATTTCGTAAGTACGTACAAATCTCATTAGTTGACGATGAAACTTTTACTAGACACTTCACTCACGCGCGATTTTGCTCAAGAGTTTTGGCGCAGTCATATTTTACGTTTTCAAACGTTTATTGTTCTCTTGATGCTCAGCTTCAAATTGCATTCCAATTGAATTTAAAAGGCGTTTTAACGTCAAGAGACATTTTCTCACAGAAGACAATGAAGATTGGATTATTGTCTGTAGTCAATACAATGAATCAGAATAATTAATCTCGAGAACACTATCATATTGTGACTAACTAATTAATTGTTATTAACTAATAGGGAACTGAATACTCATTTCTATGGGAGCCACTCACAAGGACAACACAACAATCTGGTGTTCGAGCAATGAACAAAACATTTAATAACTCTGCATCTGAGCAGCACCAGAACGGCTACAAAAAACTTTAATGTGAGCCCGACGAAAAACTTAGAAGTCAGCACGACAAAAAACTTAGATGTCAGCACGACGAAACTTAGATGTGAGCTGAACACATCTGATCGCTGCTGATTAAATCGATATGAGCGAGCTGCTACATGAGCTCCTCCGAAAAACTTGTACGTGAGAGCGAAAAACTTCGATGGAGGGAGCTACCACCTGAGCTCCTCCGAAAAACTTTTAAGTGAGAACAAGAAACTTCGATGTGAGTTAACACATCTAATCGCTGCCGAAAAACTTCGATGTGAGTTGTGAGTAACGTCTGCTGCGTCAAAAATCTGCGAGATGTGAGCTACGTCAAAAAAATCTGCGAGATGTGAGTTGCGAGATGCGTCAGCTTCGCGAACGAAATCTGCGAGATGTGAGTTACGTCAAAAAAACTGCGAGATGTGAGAGCGAATTTGAGTCTGCTTCTCCTTAAATGGGCTCTATCCCTTCTTTTTCCCAAAAATCTTCAAAATTTTGAATGTCACGTGCTCGAAAACTCCCAATACCGAAATGATTTCCCCTTCTTATGCCTTGACTCTCATTGGAACATTTTTAAAGGTCTTCAACTGATTTCTGGAACTTTCTCAAAGATGCGTTGGTTTCTAACGATTTTTCACCCAAGTTCGTACTTGTTGCTAGTTTCTAGCCATCTGTGGTTTCTTAAGGAGGGTCGGGTCCTTTTCCCTCATCCCCTCGCTTGCCTGCGACTTCTAAAACATCATAAATTTTACTGGATGTGAAAGACCGCCGACGCAGTCTGGGCCATCGGCCGCCTGCGACCCTTCCGTCAACCTCCAACGAACTTTTCCTTTAAATTTCTATACTCTTTCTTTTAAATTTCCTAATTAATCCGTAAATTATTCAAATCTCACAATATAGTGATCATGCATTGTTTGGACAAAGATATCTTATTGAAAAGGATTTTAAAGAATTTTAATCCACGGAAATTTCATAGGGCACTAAGCTTTATTTTTCTGTGCTGCATGGAGTCTTGACAAGTATTGTGGGTACTTTCGAACACGTGACCTTGATACATGTGTAATGAGAAATGTGAAAATAAGTACTTACATTTTCCATTCTCTCCGTTCAAGACTTTTCATTGGTTTCCGTAAGAATTAAATATGATAAAATACTTTTGCATTGTTATTTATTTCCTTGTTTCTGTATCGATTGGACCTTAGCATTTGTGCAAATTTTCCATCATCAATATTCTCGCTCAAAATATCATCTATAAGCTTTACCATAATGTCCTCCCTCAATTAACTGTCCGGACATATGTTTGAAATTTTCTTAAAGAATAAAAATTTATTATAATGCTATCTAAACGAATGAGTTATATTGCTGTAGTTAAAAACGTAACCACATTTCAAAGATTTTCAGATTAATTGATACATTTCTATTAAACTTAGTGTTGAAATAATAAAAATGTTACGTTATAACAGGTTATAATAAACCACTCTGCAAAAATGATTACAGTCGGTCTTTTCAAAATTAATTTTATATTGGATGGCTCAAGATCGTTAGAAACTGTGAGTCAAAGACAATCTGTTTTGAAGCTATTATCAAGATTTTGTAAAAACTATACTATATCACACACGAACATCAGTTCAGCAAATTCAGAAACACTCATTCCAGTAGACTCCTGCAGATGCAAAAATGTGTACCTAGAGATAAAAATATCACATGACATTGTAAAACCTCAATCCGTCTTAGAAATACCATAATAATTACTCAAAAATCCTGTTGTAAAGTGCAGAAGATTAGATTGATTACGAAAAAAATTATTAGTTCGCTATTTCAGGTGGTTGCTATTAATTCAATTTTTTACTTCATTTCCCATATGAAGGAAAATTTAATTGCAGCAAGGCTGGTAAAGAATTTGTATTTAAATCTGAACACAATAGATAACTCGAGCGCAAATCAGCCTTTAACGACCAATGGAATTGTTTACCAATCAGGGATTAACTATTGCAAGTATTTCAATTTTCAATCACTTACAGAACATAAAATTTTCTTGATAAACCAACTTTGCAAAGATATACTTACAAAGTACGTTATTTCCAATTACATTTTTAAAGTAATTGGAAAACATTTTAAGATTTAAAGTAATTATATCTTAGTGTTAAGTGATTGTACTAGTATTTTAAAATTATACAATCTTCTATTATTACTTAATTTTAAGAACCCAAATTTCGAAGAAGATTTACTACGCTATAAGAGCTTTCCATCTACAAACATTTCCACACCAGAATGAAATTGACTCGTGCGTTCGGTCTCAATCGCAGCGTACTGACGAATAGTATTCTATAAACGTTTTCAATATCGGGAACTCTCAGACATTTTATTACTTTGTTATTATTATTGCACACAAAAGAAATCTTTCACCTTGACCATAAAGAATTATCACCCTATACAGTCATGGCTGTCTGTATTGGTATTGTTGCATTTCCACCAGAATAATAATATTATCTAATACTATAAACAGATCTAAAATGCTTAAGTACGTCAATCTGCCACTAGAGAACTCTTTTCTCACCCAGACATTTCATGATGAGAATATATACATAAATACCTATTCATTACATGCAAAATCGCCACATAAATTCTGAATGTCAATTTTCTAATTTTAATGTACTATTGAATCAATTCTACAATTTGTATCAAATTCTTTAATTTGCACACGAACAATTCTGTAATAATGTATTTGCGCAGGAGTGGTTTTCTCTCGAGTTAACTGAGAAGACCCCGTAGCTACTAGCCCAAGCATCACTCTCTCTTCAGACTTCGTCGAGTCAACATCGGGCCATACTGAACATTTTGAGAAGCGTGTTGTGCGTGAGGTAATACTATACATTTTCATCAACCATGTGCTGCGACCATCTGGGGCGTGTGATTTATATTTTTCCAAAAACAGCACTCAGCAACACGATTAATTGAAGGTTTACGCACAAGTACACTAACACCAGTTCTTCTCGGTCTGTGAGGTATAGTATACGAAATTTGCACTCGCACTCCGTAGAGAAACAAGCCACACAAAACGGAATCACGAAATATTCATTTACATCCCTGCACTCTACCATTAACGCAACACAATCTGCTAAGTTCTGATTAAATAAAACTGACGCGTATACAGTGAAAAGTTCGGATTCACTCTAGGTTAGATGAACAACCCAGCGAGCGGTGTGGCGGAGTGATCTGTATTGCAAACTGAACCAGTACGAGGCGTGTTTCATTTATCTTGAACCACGTCATTTCATTGCGTATTAACATTCTTAAGCCCCTCCCGTGGCTACGGTGTTAACATGCTCGCTCATCACTAAGACATCCCGGGTTCAATTCCCGGCGGGACCAGAAAAAAGTTATAGTTTTTCCGCATTAATGTCCCAGTTCATGCAGCTATGACTACTGAAAAGCGAACTCTTCTTCTATCCACCTCCTAGTAACACTAACTATAACTAACCACTCCTATTAATACCTCCACGTGGTCCAAGTCAGCTAACCGGTCCACCTACTAACAATAGCCCATCACTCACCTTTCTCATATCGCTCTCTGTAGATAAGTTTCAATAGTACGCTACATTTCCCATTTACAAATATTAACTTCATTAAATAAAATTATAATTTTGGACTAAGGACCCACTAGGTTTAAAACAATTCGCATGATTACTGCTCTAGACTCGAGTCACTATGTATGATTAAGTATGAGGCAGGATCTTGCTAACAAGGCAAACGTTTCAGTAGAGTCAAATGTGGATTCACCAACGTAATAATTTACATACATATACAATCATCCATAGAAAAATAATATCAATTTTTTAGAGAAAAAACTCATTCAAATATTGAATAGAAGTTGTATGTCACCTTGACAAAAATACTTGTGCGACGATCTTTTCCTACGATTTATGAAAATGCAGCCTTAATAGAATGACACGGAACAATAACATAATTGTTTTTCATTACCTTAACATAACCCATTGTATTTATTTCTTATGTATACATTACATTCTTCAGTCTTAACAAAAATATATTTTCTGAATCTTACTTAAATTGTTTAAATTAAAATGTTAATTTAAAACGGATAAATAAAAATATCTGGAGATAAATTAATTAGTAATTAAGTGAAAATTCAAATAACTAAACCCGCCTTCATTTCCATGACCCCAAGCTCAAATTTTCATTTTTATCCTTCTATTATACGCAAATCACCTTGTCGTTATTTTACAATTGTGACATATATATGTTACAAACTAACGAATCCATTTTATTACATAAATATTTGATTAATTGACACATGTAATTTTTAGAATGTTTATTATACTTTTCATACAATAAATGGTTGAGATACGTACATTTACACAAATAGTACTTCAACAGATTAAGAGAAGACACAGACTTGTTTCTGATGAGTTATTTTTTATGGCGGTACTTGACTTGGCGTTACGCATTTGTATATTTGCCAATACGGCCAAGTGTAGATGAGTTATTTGTCTGTATTTGCTGTATTTACTCTGTGGCAAGTACGCAAATACGCGAACACTCGTATCCGTCCTCTTGTCGGTTTTTAGTCGCACATCCAAGGGTTCAAGTAAGGCAAATATTCGCGTGAACCGTCCACGCTTGGTTAGCCGTGTTTCGCTCCCTAGAGCGCGTGTGATCGAGAATTGTTGATATTCTAGTTACTTAACCTATGCTTTTAATTTTTTATTCTATTTTTTTATAACAATGGGTTACATTTCTATGGACTGGAATAGCGAAACAGTTTTAAGATTTCTTAAATTATAACACAAGGATCCTCGCATTAGGGCATATGAATTATCAACATCCACCAGCGCCTTGTTTATCACGGTATTTTTGTAACTTAATATTTATGCAACATATGCTAAGAACGTGAATTACAAATTAGAAAAATGTGCTGCGTCCACTGTCAACACGTCCATTATTTGGACAAGCAAACATTTGACATGGCTGAGTTAATTTGCTTGTTCAGTCCATGTGCCAACAGCATGTTTCTGAATAAGTCAAATATTTTGCAAAATACAGCAAACATGTCACACTAAGTGAAGTCACCGCAACGCTAAGTGAAGTGTCAGTATTAGTGTTGTCTGACTAACACGAACCTCGTTCTGTTCGATCCCATTTCAGAGAATTTTAGCTCCGGATATGAAATGAACAACTATTTCTCCGCCATCAGAGTGCGGTTTAAATCACGTTGATATCCATTACTACGGTTACCTCCTAAGACCGTATTATTCTCAATCTCAAGTGACCAACCATCTGTCACTGACTGCGACTGAGGTCATCAAATAACATTATAAAGCAACCTGCTAAAATACCTCTTCTTTTTATTATTATAATTATTATTATTATCATTATACTGCAGTAACAAGTGATTATGGCTGAGCTTCACTACTGATCGGTCGCTCCAAGGTCGATGGCGCAGACTGGTCGATAGCAGATGTTATTTGACAACTCCGAGCATTCTCGTTCACAAGTAACTGGCAATAAGTAACTAATCATTAGTGGCGTCATGTAATAGGATGCTTATAGACATCATTATTTGACGATGGAAGCCACTTTTCGTACAAAATATCTTTTCGTCTCCCATTTCCATATATGATTCTCAGACTTCAAAATAACATGCTTTTACATTGCATAAGTACGTATCTAATTTGTTTTCATCCATAATTTATAAGACACCTCTCCATTGCACATTATTGAATGCTCCCTGTATATCCAGTTATATGGCCGTTTTCAAGTAGTCACCTCATTCGTCAATCCATGATATTAATGTCCTCAATCCATCCTGCGTGGAATACCCTTTTCGAAGTTCGTATTGAAAGTCAACCGGTAGTCGTTTGTATGAAAGTTTTCCATGGCTTCTGAACTTCTCTCTCGCGATTACGTATGTTAATCCCCACACGCTATTTCACATTCTCTGCTACACGAAATATCCTACGCTTCCAATTTGTATTCTTTTATTTTACGTTTGAATCTCCTTTGTTCCAACCTATATTCTTCCTCAGCCAGTCCTACTGACGCACCGCGTCGTTTCGCACGTTGCCCTCTTCTCCGTGATTTTGTGCGTTTCTTTTTTAACAAATCATCGTCTCTCCACCCTGCATTACCCTCTCTCTCGCGTGGGCGCTTCCTTGCGTGTACATCCGCAATGCTATCTTCTGCTAGCGCGTATATCCTTTGTTTCAGGGGGAACGAAAGACTTGATCCCCGAAGCGCGTCTAGTCAGAGTGGAGGTCCTCGCCGGCAACTGGACATCATGTTGGCAGCGAGTGGGTAATAGTGGCTACGCAGCCAACGTCCGCGCGGATCGCCGCTTGTGTTCACTGGCGTTGAGCTGCTTGCCGCCTGGAACAGGAGCTGCACTTGTGTGTGGACCGCGGGGTTCACTCACGGGACTGGTGTCGCCTGTTAAGACCCCAGCAAAAGCCATGAATGCCCTTGCGGAGGATCAGTGTGCTGCAGCAGCCTTGCAGTTGAATGCGGTAGCTCCCATGGTTCCATACATACGTGCTGCAGTGCCTCATGTATGTATACTTTCAATTGTACCAGGTACATTCAGTCTCATGTCTATTGTTAACATGAAGATAATTTGTTTCAAGGGCGTGCAAGTCTTTACTAGTTACTTCGCACTGGGATTTTTATAAATCGTTCAGTTTAAATCACAAATTATATGCTTTCAAAAAAAACAATTGATAAGTAAATAATGCCTTTTAAGCAAGAAGTTTCACTTCACAAACAAAATGATGCGACTTGCGAATGTTCCTCCTGACTATCGAATGAAGTAATAAGGTTTTTCTTTTTCCTTTCTCAACAAATTTCGATTACAAATGATGTTCTTGAAGTTCTGTTTCATATAAGAAAGAGAGCGACAGCGCGGTATTTAAAGCAGAAATCTTTGCATATCCAGCCGTATACTTAGCACTTTCGGACGCGTATCCATATTTTGGGTTGATTTAACTGGAATTCTGAAAATATCAATTTGAGTTCTCTATTTATCAAATTATTACCTAGAAGGCAGTTAAAAACTTCATATAACCACGTAGAGGACAATAAGCTAATTGACCAAAAATATACTGAGTTCATAACTAATGAAAAACATTTTATTATCATAATGTAGTATATCCGGCACCACCAAACCTTGCTTTTTGGCAATAAATTATTTACAATTTACTTTAATATTGAGGTTTTTCTATAATATTGTCCTTATATTTTTTATATCTTCATTGTGAAAGAGTCTGTGTGCATTAGACGAAAGGTTTTGCTGTCATTTTTGCAACAGCTAGAGCCATGAGCATGTAATTCGATGACTGATGCATTCATGAATTTGATTGACGAATATCTGGATATTATGATTTTCTTGCCATGCACCCTTCAGTCAGGACATTTGAGTTAGCTAATGTGAGATAGTGTCCGTATTATCAACATCAGCTCAATAGTTCATTATAAAGTCTAACGAAAGGGCTCTAATAACCTAGAGGTTGGCGAACCCAAAAGCTCCAATAAAAGAAGTTTGACGTGAGTTTTGTTGGAGTAATATCGATCGTCTCACGCATTACTCCGTCAACCAATTTTAATTCACGAGTGATGGAAATAACTTATGCAAAACTTACCGTCTAATGGGTGCCTAAGAATAATGTGTTGCCTAAATCTTCGTGTTGCAGGTATATTTGGCGCCAAGTGGATTACGTCCTGATGGACAAGTGCTTCCGGCGTTAGGCCCTCCATTGCCTCACGACAATGCTGCACCGCCCCGTCACAAATCGCGCCGTCGTCCCCGCTCTGCCAGGCACGAAAAGCGATCACGTCTTCCTAAGAAATTTGCTAAAGCCAAGCATTAAATTCAGCGTTCGAAAGTTCTCGCAAACGACACCCTCCGACTTTCAGTTCTCGAAAGTCCTGTTGTTCTAGCGCGCAAAATAACTAAAATGTAGCGAGACCTAGCAGGATTTATGTCGTAGAAAAGTACAGGGTCATCGAATAAGGTTGGATGGTTTTTTAATATTTCTTTTGGTAATAACAACAGATAAAGGAACAAATTCATGTGGAAAATAATGAAAAATTAAAAAAGTTAGTTACAAATTATGTATCTTTCAAAGTAAACGACATTTATCACATTTAAGCGATAGTCGACCTTGGGCAATTTCTAGAGTATTTCAATAGCCGCAATAATCTGCTATCATATACATTGCTATAGGCGATTTTTTCTTTGTACAGAATTTTTTGGTAACTTCTAAAAAACATCAAATGAATTTTGGTCAGAATGGAGTGGCAATAGCAATGCATTGGCTCCACCAATACATCGATTAACCTAATTAATTAACGTAATTAGGAACGACCATTTGTTTAAACTGCTTTTACGTAACACGATTTTATCTTTCCTCAGAAAGTAGACTTAATTGCAGTAAATTCATTTGAATTGTAACCACACATTAACTTTAGCAAAATCAAAACGCATTGTGCATTTTCCTGAGCAGAATCCATTGCACTGATAGTGCGAACGTTATACTTGCGCATAATCCTGACCGCGCAACACCTAACCAGGATATCAGTCACGTCTAAAAGTTGTATGAGAAGATTTGCCTGAGAGAAATATTTCAATCCGTCCATTACATTGCTAATTATTATTTCTTTTAGACCATCCAACCGTTCTTAATGGTCCTGCAATACTTGCCGATTATATTGGTATGTAGACCCTCCAGAGTTGGGTTCAGTGACCAAAACTGTTTATCTAAATTAAATGGGGATGTGTAAAAATATTTAAAACTATTTTGTATACGTCAATACGCCAAAGAGGAAATAAAATTATGTTATGTATTGCTTATCAAAAAATGTATGATCATTGCTTTTCATTGTAACTCATATGGCTTAGGGCAGAAATAACTCAAAGGGGTGACAATAGTATCATTATGGATATGAGAAGAGGAAAATATTGTCGTTGAGCTGTGTCGTTCACAAAATTTCTTTTTAGGAAATATTTAGAAGTGTCGGAAAAACGAATGGGCTATTTGAAGAGAAGATAACAATTAGATGCATGGAGTTTACTATTTCTATCATTATTATCAGACAGATAAAGATTGATATTCAAAAACATTATCCATGAGTTATTTAACTTATACACTTTGTATTATTTATGACGTCAAAAAAAAACAATAACGGGGAGAAAAGGCAAAACAAACATGAAGATATCTCAAAATACAATTAAGTAGGGACCCCAAGTAAGTTAAATATAAGTATATAATGGTCATTTGCGAGCATATTTAAAAATTTGTCATATTTCTTGCAAAATTTATCAAGGAAATGTTAAACCGTATTTGTTATAAATTTGAAATTTGTATCCTTACATACAATGGTATATTACCTGTTGTAAATTTGTGTATTTTAAATTGATGCTTTAAAAAATTGTACATAGAAATTTGAACTTCTAATTATGTCTTTCGGACCAATAAATCCACAGAAAACGAAAAATATTTTAAACTTAATATTAGATTTATTTTACTTATGAAATGAAACAGTATTTCTTAATTGATTCCAAGCGAGAAACCAGCTTGATTGTATTTGCTTGTATATTAAAACCAATATATTAAAAAGTATTTCCCTTCAAATGTTCTTTATTTTTTTGCTATAAAATTAAAAGTAAGTAGGACTAACAACTGAGAGAAGAAAATGCCAATGAACCAGAGGAGCATCAAAGTTGTTCTTCCTTCCCTCGTGTTAAATCAAGAGTGATTTTGTTCCTTATCGCCATTTATTCAAATACATCAAAACTCGTTATGGATACTTTCAGATCTTACGTTAATCACTGAGTTCACCTAAGAGAACTCATCTGCCGAATTTCGAAGCTCTAAGCTTCCGATCTTCCCGCTCCGAGAGAGATACCGAAAAACGCTTTAAATTAGACGACGATAAATCTGCACCGAATTTCGAACTAAACGTTTAGGGATCCACACGGATCAACCCTGAAGAACACGTTTGCAGAATTTCGAAACTCGGAGACTCATAGTCTGCACTAAGCGAAAAAATAAAAATCAATTCAAGATTCGTATTTCGAAAGATGGTATACTTGAATCCACGTTGAAGAACACCTGTTCCAAATTTCGTAGTTCTAGTCTTTTGGTCTCGTCGCTGCACGACTGACACCAAAAAGTCAAATAAAATTTAAAATCTCGATCAAATGTTGGAGAAAAATGGAGCCGCGTTGGACAGTATGGCTGTATGCCTTATAGTATCACTACTAAGGGGAAAAATAATGTTTAATACAAAAAATCAAATCTAAATCAAATTTCGAAAAAATCGGATTGCAGTGCACTTAGACCCACACAGGAGAACGCGTGTGCCGAATTTTGATGCTCTAAGCCAGGGTTGTCCACGTTTGCGCTCTATGGAACTGCAAAGGTTTGCTTTGATTCGCAGCCCCGACCGCGAGATCGCTGCTTGCAGGGCTTGATGCCGCACGGACGACGCGTGACGTCGCACGGATTTCACGCAATTGTTATCGAATTAGTGATGGGATTGAGACACACTGTGACATTAGTTTTGTAAGATCGGACTATACTAAACGATATTTTTATATAATATTCTCCTTAACAAAACAAACTTTAATTATCCAATAATTCATAAATTGAAAATAATACAATAAAACAACATAAATTCACAACTAACTTGTCATACAACAGGTATCTTGAAACAAAAAAACAAAACAAATTCGACATTTACAGTACGAGAATCAAGCATATTCAGAAAGATTATTAGAAAATAAGGTACTACATATTTTAACTGCTTTTTCTACGCTTTTCGGTTTTTCTCTTACTAAGCTTTCAATGTATGATGTATATGATTAAGTGCAATTTATTCTCAGAGTACATTTTAAATTGTAATCGGGTACATCTTCTAAGTCTAAACACATATTCGAGAGCGAAGAATAGAAAAAAATCCAGTTTTAATCAGCAGTTACTGAAGTTTGAATACTTCCGTCAAGAAATATTTATCCCTACTCCCAAATATCTCACGTGTTTAGTGGTTTCATTATTACTTGAACATTGCGTTGAAATATAAATTTATTTTTGTTTCATTACTAGTGACATAAATACTCATAAAAGTAACTTATTTGTTAAATAATACTTTTGTTTACTTGTCAAGTATTATACCATTACTTTCTTCAGTTTTGTACTTCTCAAACTATAAATGATTAACTTTATAATGCCGGTGTTAATTAAACCTCTTAACATGGAATAATATTTTTTGGCACACCAAGAATGTGGCATATCCCCCACTATCCACAAAGCAATACAAATATTCCCATTCAGGATAAAAAGATGAAGATCTGATTTCAGAACATTTCTTCTGCCATATCGCAAAAGTCACTCTCTGACGACTTTGCCGTGATGCTCTTCCGTGCACTTCAGCTGCTTACCCTGCCATTCCTCAGAACTTCTTGCTCCCGAACGACCTATGTGAACCATAGACTAACATTAGACCCAGCAGTCTCTGCTGTAGGTTGCCCGTGATAACATGAGAAAGAAGATACTGTTTGGTATCTCCCTCTCTCACGCATTTATGACCTAGCTCTTATAACCTAGCTGTTGGCGAGCCCTAAAGTCCCAATAATAATAATAATCTCCCACACACCCGCTTGGCAATGCATGGACAAATTTTGAAGGAGGTACAGAAGGATACAATAGATGAGGCCCAATAATGGAGACGGCTGACTCATGCTAATCTAAAAGCAGAAACCGAAGCTCTGATTGTGGCCTGCCAAGTTCAAGCGATAGCCACAAATTACATGAAATCAAGAATCCTGAGAACTAGCAATGACCCTTTCTGTAGACTTTGCCGGATTCATCAGGAAACTATTCAACAAGTTGTATCTGGGTGTCCGATTTTGGCAAGGAAGGTTTACTTAGACAGGCACAATCGCGTCGCTTCACACCTGCATTGGAACATATGCAAAGAGTTTAATATACCAGTTGCAGATAAATGGTATCAGCATAGGCACGACCCAGTAGCTGACAATGTAGAAATAACGCTAATCTGGGATATGCAGGCGCAAACAGATAGAGCTATCAACGCAAATAAGCCTGATATTATACTCAAAATTAAAAAGAAAAAAAACTACTTCCTGGTAGACGTGTCCATACCATCTGACTACAATATCATACAGAAGGAGGCCGAGAAACATCTAAAATATAAATATAAATTTATTGTCAAAAAACAGTACAAACTGCGTATGACCACGTGGAGGGAAAAAAACTAATTTACTCTCCGGAAGCAAGCAAGGGACCATCCCATCAAT
>NNCF01129081.1:889288-972505 GCA_002313205.1 Laupala kohalensis | reverse complement strand
GAAAAGGTCCTTTTTGGCAAAGAGTGGTTGACACTCTAGGGCGATGAATATTACCACTATTGCGTGTATAGTGTTCGTGAACGAGACTGTTTCGTATAAAGAAAGGGTGGCACTTCAGTAATTCGGTCTTAACAAACACGACTATAAGGACTTACTTATAGAAACTCAAAGACTTTGGGGTATGAAAACGACCATAATTCCCATGGTGATTGGAGCGACAGGGTTGATCTCGAAACGGACATCTGAAGTCAACAAGCAAATCCCGGGAAGGCATAACCTCCTCGTTATGCAGAAGTCGGTTTTTCTGAGCACGGCGCACATCGTGCGCAGGGTATTATAACAGCTTCGCAACACGAAGAACCGTCCCTAGGAGCACAGTGTGCTCTCGGTGGATCTTCGACGCAGCCATAGAGCAAAGGAACTATGTGGAGAAAGAAAATAATAATCTCCTGCACACCCGCTTGGAGGGAGTAAGGTATTTGTGCGCAACGACTTGCGCGCAACAGTCAGCCATCAGAGAGGGGAATCGAGTTCCACCATCCAACTCGATGTGCGAGAGAGACAGAAATACCAACTATCCTGGGGTCCTAATCGTTCACTCCCTAGTACCCACACATTCTCAATAGTGAAGGGGTCATGGCAACATTCTCCTAAGTTTCAAGGTCGCGCATTCTTCCGCTGAAATATGAATATGGCGTGAGCATTCACGAACAGTAGCGCACCAGCCGTAGGACTTCCTGAACATACTGTCCGTTTGTCAGTGGACGTGAGGTACATTTAGGGTGTTAGGGAAGCTTTTGATAGCGCTCCCACACAACACTGGGCTGTTGAAACGTGTAAGGAGAACCATAAACTGCTGAACATGGTGTTGTCCCCTCTCGCTTTCAGACAGGAACCTGGAAGTCGACGACACCATGACAGAATCCTTAGTGATAAGTCCACCCTCTCCTATACATTAAACCATAAGGTACGTAATGCACGCAGAATTTAATGCTCTTTAACTTATGTAATATTCTTAGTTACGTTTTCAGTGGATGATTTATAACCGGAATATTGGTAAAGGAACCAAGATCTTACAAGTTTTTTAGCTAAAAAGTTATGCTTACTTCGTATGACAATGTACACTCTGATTAATTAATTTAGCATGAACTAAAAGTAGCGAAACGACTTCCAGCTTTTCACTAAATAAATCCTGGAAAAAAAATCTTAATTCTGGCCAATAATCACACGGTTATTGAGCAGGGCAGTGGACAGAAATCTCGGACTTCACCATAGCTCAACCACACACTTTAACGTTTGTAGCAATGAACGCAAAGATCGTAATGATTAAGTTCTTTGTAGTACTAATTGAAAACAATGACAGCTTGGATTTCGTTTCGGGGCGAAATTCGAAAATAGAAGGGTCGGTAAGAGCGGCCACATATATTATTGAAAATTAGAAGAAGAAAATGCTTTATTATACATTTTCTTCTACTTTAAAATTATTGGATGTTACATTTTACTCATAAAATTCGGAAATAAACTATATCAGAAGCAGCAAAAAACAAGAGAAACAATCCCAACGTTGTTAATTTCGGGTATTGTTTATTCTCTGACAACAAGCATTTATTAAACAGAAATAAAGTTTGTGAAACTTTGAATAAAATCTCCGTGTACAATATCAAGACTTACAATAACAGCTGCCTGTCCGCTTTTTTTCTTCTTTTTTTTTTTGGCATAACTTCCAATTCACTAATCGATTCAACGGCGATATCCCAATGACATATCATAGAAAGAGCAATTAATTATTAGTAACTGGTTCTAACCTTCACATATGAATACAATATGCGTACAGCTGGATATTTTTTATTTATATATTGGTGTAGCAAAATTTTAAAGAGAATATTGTTTCAACACTCCAATTATTAATTTACTAGTCATTTATGAGGCATAATATGCTAACAATAAACACTTTCAAACCTCATACACATTGACTTCGAAACTCACTGGATGACTTCGAAACAACTACTTCCAGAGTCGGATGGCGATAGACGAATTCTTAAGACTTTAATACTTGGGCAACAGATCTTCGCTCGAATCAAAACTAAGCCGTTAATCTGTCAACAATTCATCGATACGTTGCGTAACATGATTTACGCAGGACCGTGAACAGACAGGCCCCAGAGTCAAATCGTTCCGCACCCTCCCAACCCCCTTCCACCAACATAACTCAACGACACACTTAAACATTTATATAAATGTACAGATATTCCGTAATGATATAGTTCTTAGTAGTACGAATTGAAACTATAACGGAGCTTGGATTTCGTTTCAGGGGCAAGAGGGGTAAAAATTCGAAAACTGAAACAGAACGTTCTTCTCATCTATAATATTTCAACAAGTTAGTGACATGCATAAATTTCTGCCGTGTACCTACAGGTGGAGAGGATACGTGATGACTTTCAGTCAGGTGAAAATGGCGACGAGGCGGGAATCGAACCCGGGATTCCTACATGGATCGCAGCGGTGGTAACAACTATACCACCCGTTCGCCTTCCACAACTGTATACCATTTCCATCCCTCCTGCACACTATTTCTCCACGTGTAGGTACGCGGAAGAATAACTAACCTTAACACGTAGGTACGTCTGA
The DNA here is from genome assembly GCA_002313205.1 of Laupala kohalensis. Classification (NCBI taxonomy): domain Eukaryota; kingdom Metazoa; phylum Arthropoda; class Insecta; order Orthoptera; family Trigonidiidae; genus Laupala; species Laupala kohalensis. Next base: position 969,874 of record NNCF01129081.1, on the reverse strand, counting down.
AACCGGTATAAAAGCTATGCGCGCACTGGTACGTCAACGGATGGACGGACGTCCCGACATTTTAAAAGTGCGGAAGGCTGCGCGCACTAGTCTGGAAATTCCGAAATCATGTTGGGTGGAGTGACCGTTCATTCTCCAAGGTGTAAAGGATTAGTACCCGCGTATTACCTGCTCCCCATTCTATTCTGATCACTCAACACAATACAATACCATCGAAGTGGCGAATACCTGGTCCTTGCGAGTGCCCGCAGTCACAAACTGTTAATGAGTCTCCCGGAAAGTTTTACAGCCCTCCCGACACTCCAAAAGATCTGGCGACTTTTCGCAAACGGCGGCAAGTGCATGCCGGCTCAGTGGGTTCTTACCAATGCAAAGCAATGAAAAGAACTTTTGGGAAATCCGGGACGGCGGTGCCGACCGTCCCAGTGCGCGCGTAGCTTTAAGCGCACGCAACATAGTGTACCGCCTAGTTCACGTATCTGCTGTATGGAGATGTGCCTCAGGTCTCCAAGGCTTTAGGTCTGGGTGGAAATGGTGTACAATTGTGGAAGTCGAACGGATGGTGGAGGTTACACCTCCATACAAGTAAGCTATTTGCTTATAAATAATCAAATTTCACCTAATCATAATTGACGCCTATGCGACGTGATGTATCATGCCTCAGAGACTATTTCTATCACGGTCTATTTTCTATCATATTAAATTTGTAATTCTCTAACTCTTTTCTAATTTTTGTATCATATAAATTCTACAATTTTCTACTTGACTATTCCATTGTAATAATTCGAATGGCGACGTGATCAAGCAACCGTTGAACAAGATGCTTCGAGTATTAATCAAACATTCTGAACTCATTATTTTATGATGAATGAAAATAAGAGACGAGATCGAGATACGAACTCAGGACCCTGAACTTAACGCGCTCGTGCGCTTACCAATTGCTTCACCCCGTTCACCTCTGGTGGTCGATGCAGATCAGGTTTCTGATTGGCTGCGCCATGACACGCCAGCACGAATAGTAGCCTTATTACCGGTGTTCGTGAGTGAACTAGACTATTTCTTCTAAAGCATGGGTGGGATTTTAATAGTTCTGTCTAAACAAACACGACTACTTCATAAATATATATGCAAGGGAGAGGAAGAATATTTAATTCTCTAATAAAGGTTTACGTGAATTTCGGGGGTGAGATTTACATATAATCCGAACTATTCGCTTTTGAATTCTAAAAGTTGGAATGCTCTGAGTGGATTGGCCCCAGAAGATAATGCCGTACCGTAAATGAGAATATACATTTGCAAAATACACGAAGCGAGAAACGTGTTGACTAACAATGTTGGCTAAAATTCGGAATGCATAACATATTTTGCTTAGTTTGGAATTCAAATTATCAAAATGGCAATTCCATTTAAGGTTGTCCTGAATGTGAAACCCTAAAAATTTTGTTATCTAGACTAATTTTATTTGGGTTCCGTTTAGCGAAAGAGATGTAGGAGGAAGAGGTTTCGTTACACTATTGCGAAATGACATGGATACTGTTTTATAAATATTAACGATGAGACGATTCAAATGAAACCAAGACGAGAGGTTAGATAGAGCATTTTGCGCATTGACAAGGTTACATAGTAGATTTGTGTCATAAGCAAACAGAACCATTTTGCAATCGGGTGTGGTGGATGACATATTTATGCACAATAAAAAGAGGATAGGGCCTAAAATTGAACCTAGAGGAACTCCGCATGAAAGTGGCTTTGTTTCTGAAAGGTAATATTGACACACTTTATTTTCAACATTGGAAACTTCAACTTGCTGATGCCTATCTTTCAAGTAATAACAGTAATAAAATGATCTTTCAAATAATAACAGTAATTCTTTTATTTTAGGATTACTTCAAGAATAATAAAACAAATGTCAATTAGCACAGAGAATTATGGCTAATGAAGCACTGTCAAAGCTGTTTTAAATTGAGAAATAATTATGCTATTAAGTTACTATGAATTATAAGCAATGGTATAAACTGCTTGTGAATATTAAATTATAACATAAGGAAGAAATAGTTTCACAAATAAAATTTTGTAAATTCGTGGTCTCCACTGATAATAAAGCATTATATGAATACATGTAAAATTATAACAAATTGAGAGATATAATACAAAAAAACAACCTAAGTGAAAATTCGACATACTGTTTATGTCTAAAAGCTAAAAATATTTACAATTCTTGATTCTAAAGAAAACAATCATAAAATTTAATTTTGTGAGATTGTGAAACATATCACAATATTGAAAGATTTCAGAGATTTGAAAGATTGGACAGTGATTAATTTTTTAAAACAAGGTGTCCTGGACATGTGTCTGGGTTGCCCGGCCCTAGTACTTAATATGTTTGACTACATCACCTAGCTGAGGATGGAGACCTGGATTCGCTGGATCACTTGTCTTCAGGAGCTATTTTTCGGTATAGCTACCATAATTGAGAGCTCTAATTATTAATGAGAGAACTAGACAACTGCAGACAAATACGATAATTCCTAGCCAGGTTTCCTAATACAATCGGTTATCAATCATGTATAGTGCTTCTATAATGAATAGTTTTCGGAGTATTTTTCTGTCATGACTTGTGTTTCTATAATGAATAATTTGAAGAGTATTTTATGTTGTTTTTTTAATGGGGTAATTTTGTTATTTCTTATATATTGTTTAGTTTTAAGGATTAGGTTATATTTTATTGTATCTCATTTAGTGTTAAGTTTTCTGTTAAGATTTTCTTTTTGTAATATTTAGATTAAATAAATTATGGTATTTTCCATGTGGTCGTCTGGATTCAGTTGCATCATTAAAGCACCATAGTCCACTCTCACTACAAGGAATTTTATGGGATGCTCCTGTCAGGTGGTATAGTGGTTAAAACCCCTGCGATCTAAGTTGGAATTAGTAGCGGCGATTGGGAATCAAAAGTGGGAGGGCGAAGAAAATATTGTCAATTTCATTAACATGGCATTTTCTGCATATTTACACTAAGTAGATTTCAATAATGAAATAAATTAAAGGAAAGACAATTTGTGATTACTACATCAAAGATGGTGTAATGACTTTTTATAATTCCCAGTTTTAGATGGTTAAAATTAAATTTTTATCTTCCCTTAAAAATGGGGGTAGAGCTGCCCCTTCTAATTGCAGCCACTAGTTGGAGTCATCCCGGTTCGATTCTCACTTTGTCTCCATTTTCACCTGACTGAAAGTTATCACAAGTTAGTGAAATGTTGCATGATATACGATATTACAGTTAATAGTGTAAAGCGGAATGAAAACAGGATCCCGAAAGTCAGGCAGATATGAGAAGACAGACAGGACGGAAATGGTAACTCAAGGTTCGCAAGAGTTTAGCGGGTTCTCTTGTCAAACCAGAAGGATTTACTCTGAAAGAAAGATACTGTATTCTTAAGTTAGACATTCCAAAACACATTTAATCTTTGAATTGGAGTAATAATCCATACAGCAAAAGTATCAATGAAAATTTTTTAAAAAGAGAATGCTGTAATCACATGGAACTATATCTACATATTTTCTATAATTACTATTTAGATAAAAAATATTTGAAAAAATAATTTCCCCTCTTTTTCAATATATTTGCTGATATGATAAAAGTATTACAGGAGTAATTACACATCAGATTATTTTTCCTCAATTTGCACAGTAATTATAAAATTATTTTTTCCTACAAGAATAAATTGCCTTCCCATCCTAAAAATTTGTGTTCACATACTATCCAATTTTTTGTTATTTATTAGTTATGAACTAATAACATAATTATAACTAATAACAAAAATTAATAGTATGACCACATCTTTATACAATATACTACCAACACTGAACCTCGACATACAATAGCCAAATAGTGTTCAAACAACTTATATTTTTACAAAAATTTGAAGGGACATATCATGGATTTTCTAAAAGGTTATTTTTGATTTGCTCCAAAATTCATTAAATTTTTAATAGTATGGTTAATGAATATGAAAGGAAATCCCATTCAACACGAAAGAGAATGACACAGATTTTAACTCTCAACTACTAATAATTTCTAATCTATGGCTGTTTAAAATATTCCTTGTGCAGCTAGTTTTTAGAAGTTTTGGAGGTCAAGAACTCAAAAGTAAAAAATATCTGAAATTTTCTGATTTAATATGCACTTAAGAGGTCCTAGAAGTGTACCAAAAATTATAAAACTCTAGGCAGTACACAAATTAATACTTAAAATACGGCATCAAGAAAAGTTACCATCTCAATGGAATGAGAGTATAATCTTCCCAGTTTACAAAAAAAAAAGAAGAAGATAGATTTGATTATAAAATTACAGGTTTATAGCACTGTTAAACATACAAAATCTTAATAGACCTTATGAATAAGAAGTTAGTTGATATAGTTGAAGAAAAACTCTGTGAAAATCAAGCAGGATTTTGTAAGAATAGATCGACAATTGACAACAGACTTGTTATACAACAGATCTACGAAAAATGTTATGAACATGGAATCAAATTACACAATATGTTTATTGATTGTATCCAGGGTTTTGATTCAGTTCTAAGAAATGAAGTCTTCAAAAACCTGGTAAAATACAAAATTATCAGCAAAATTGATACAACTAACTCTATCCAATACCAAGGTCGAAGTCAAGATTAATAAGTGATAAATTTTCAATAGAATATAGAGTTAAACAAGGAGACCCTCTGCCTGCAACATTATTCAATTACCTTAGATGTAATATTAGAAGTAATATTAAACCTGATTAAAACAATGTGTCGTTTATGCAGACGATGTTTTACTGACAACACAGACTAAAAAAGTATTAGAAGACATTTTTAAACTCCTGAAATAACAATCATTATCATTTGGATAATAAATAAACCAAGGAAAAACTAAATACATGAAATGTAAAACTGGTCAAATAATCTCACAAAAAGAAACGTTTGATAATCAGAGGTACCAACCAGTCAATTCCTTTAAATTTTAAATCAAAGTAAATCCATTGAAGAAAGATTTCTGCAAGAATAGAAGCTGGTAATAGAGCTTACTATGCTAATATAGAACTATTCAAAAGTAAGCTGCTTTCAAAAAGTGCAAAGCTTAGACTGTGCCAAGGTGTAATAAGACCTGTTGTAACATATTCAGCAGAAACAAAGACCCTCGATGAAAATTATATCAGAAGAATGGAATAGAGTATTTATTTCCATGAACCACATGTACAAATTTTCATTATATAAATGTCTTCAAGAGGAAGATCATGAGAAAAATCTGTGGTCCAGTGCAAGAATTAGATGGCACCTGGAGAATCTGATACAATTATGAAATTGATAACTTCATCAAATCCAGGAATATCACAAACCATATAATAGTACTCGGACTTCGCTGGTTCAGCCACCTGCATAGAATGCAGTATGAGAGAATAGTTTTAAAAATCTATAACTGGTGCCCTGCATCAACAAGGAAGAGAGGCGCACCTAAGACCAGGTGGAGGGAAGACATATTGAGAAACATCGAAGAACTTGGAATAAAGAATTGGCCAGAGTTGTTGCAAGACCGAAAGAGATAGAAAGCTGTCATGAAGCAAGCTAAAACATCAAGAAAGATTATGCAGAGCCTGTTAAGAAGAATAAGAAGTATTGGCAGGGTCCACAATTTTTTCTCTTTTTGATTATTTGATAAGGAATGATCCACTAGTAATGTTTACCTTAGTTCCATCTTCTCATTTATATCAATTCATAAACTACTGCACTAATAATGTAAAGAATTAAAATTTAAAACGAATCCATACAAATATTTCATGTTTATTTTTAATTACAACACAGAGAAACAACCATCTCCTAACTGCATCTCTTCTAGTAGTTGCCCTTATGTTGAGAAAAAAGCCTTAAGAGGCAGTTTCCAAGCAAATTTATTTTATTAAGAATCCTCATCAAAGAAGTGCTCACCTCTTCCCCTTCTCACAACTTTCACCCGTTCCCCAACTCTCAATAAGTATATCTATAAAGTAAACTGTACAAAAATATATCAGTNGGGCATATCATTTTTTTTTTTTTTTTTTTGTGGGGCTTTAGGGCTCGTCAACAGCGAGGTCATTAGAGTCCTCATATCATACTTATTATTAGTAGCATGTAAAGAATATATTAGGATACTTTATAAACAAATGAATGTGATTGTTTAAATAATAATGTATCTTATGTCACACGAATAATTGAACTTTTTCTTTGCGCACTGAAAATTAGCAACTGCCAACAATTATTAATTGACAATTAACTACCCACAATAACTTAACCTTGGGGGCCGTTCTTCTGAGCCAGAAATAACAAATTTATATTTTACATTTTTCTGGTAATAACTTCAATTTTTATTGATCACATATTAAAAATGTCATTTCTTGAGACCCAGGGTAATCGTAGAATAAAATTTTAATTGTTCCTTCTGTTTTTTGGGGGCGGGGGGTTGTTGGGAGGGGGTTTGAGCCCAAAAGTGTGCTGTTCTATATTAGTCCAGTCATTCAGCATTTTAAAAATGGTCTATCTGGAAAGTTTAAGAGAAGTAGTGATTTTTTGCATTTTTATGGTTTTAGAGGGTGCTATTACAAGTTTTAACTTTGTCCCCTTGAGAAAATTTGGAAAATATGAAAAAATCTCAACATATAATGCTCTTTTTTGGCTTTTGATTTATTATATGAAAACTGCAGTATACTAAGAATAGCATATGTATCAAAATAAACTAGACAAAATTTACAACTTGCACGTTCTCTTTTTTCTCACATGATAAAGAGGCCCGGTAGAGAGCGATGAATTTATACCTCAGCATTTTTGAAATTTTTGTTGGAGGTTGTAGAAAACTAATGTTAAAATTGTAGAGATGTTTAAGATTCTGATTACAATTTTCGACTTCGAAAAATTTCAGGAAGTATGAAAAAACATGAAAGGCTTAATCTACCAAATATGAATGTCAGGTTAATATTCTCACAAGCTTTTTGAAACTTTCTCAAACAAACAAATTTAAAAAATCAAGCTATTTCTCTCCAGATTTTCAAACTAAATTAAAGAAGGTAAATTCCTGATAAAACCAGAAAGGACATGATTTTTGTCAATTTGGAAAGTAATCATTTTGATTTCATAGTTGATCCAGCACAGTCATAAATTGAGTACAGCAAAATGCTTTTTCTTAAAAAAGTTTTTTCTCAAAATTACGGAACTGATTTATTTGAACTTATCTGAAGTGATTTGGCTATGTCCCATTCTACCTATTTTTGATGAAAGTGCATTTTAATTTAAGAAACCAGATGTGTGCGAGTTTCCTGAACATTTATAATAGATGTTAAATGTTATGACTCATTTATTATGGCAGTTTGCAAATCTACAATGCCCTTCTCATTTTTATTACCTTTTCACCAACTTATGTTTAGTTTTTTTAATGCCCTAACACCCAGGTTCTAGTCAATTACAACAAGATACTTTTTTCAAGATATAATTTATAAAATAATCAAAACAAAATCTAACACAAGCAATCTCAAGACAACAGAGCTAACAAATTAAAATACACAGCATTTAATATCCTGAGACCTTCATGAAAACAATTCAGCACTATTTTAGGCTATATTCTAACAATAATAATTTACTGAACCACTTAGATCATTACAACGATGTATGACAAGTCATCATACTAACAATTATTGTTACAATAAAAAATTGTACTAATAAAACTTTTTTTTTTTGTGGGGCTTTAGGGCTCGTCAACATCAAAGGTCATTAGAGCCCTACTAATAAAACTAAGTACTATCTTACACAATTTAGCCTACTTAAAAGAAAGTGAGGGGTGAAATTCGGAGTAGAACAAGAGTGAAATAACTCTCTAGTCTTTGAAACCTAATACCATTGTGGTCAGACAGAGTTCACAAGATAGGTCAGATACAAAAGATGAAAAAGTGAAATAAAAGTGATACCTCAATCAGCTCATAATCCTTGGGTTAAACACACTCATCACTATGAGGCAGATGTTCGGTTCAGGACCAGACATCCCCTTCAGAAATGGTTTTTGAGAATTATTTCAAAATAATCTCAACTACTCATTTTAGTGGTGGTCTCTCAGATGCAAACCCAGGGTAGACCACATCTGCATAGGTACGCTCCTGGTTAAGTCATTGCAGTCTAGTAGTAGTGTCTTCACTACCATATTACCTAAGCGGTAGTGTAGGTTCAAACCCTGCTCAGCCAAATTAGGTGAGGTTTTCAGATAGGGCTCCCCTCTCCTATTCCAGAAACATTTTGGTTCGGTGACATTACTTTCCTGGCAACCCAACATCTCTCCCTCCCAATTCCCTCACTCAAGTAATGGTTGGGTGGAAGACACTAATTATATAAATAAGTAGGCACCATACACAAAACATACAGTAGGCTTCAGGCAGCCCAGTTGAGTTTCCTGCAGAAGGTGGAAAAGAAGAAAAAGGCAGGATAAGGTGAGGAGCCAGGCCATTAGGTTCCTGCATTATTTAAAATGCATGCTTCAACAGGACAGAGGTGCTACTCCGATGGTTCATTGATGAAGCACAAATGTCAGAATGACTTGGAGGTACTGTGAAGGGACAACAAAGAGGAAAGTAACTTCAAGGATATGTTGTGTGGAAAAGTTGTAGTTTGGTCACCAACAGGGACCAGCGCACACAACAATGCATTAACTCGCATATAAATTATTGACTCGGCGGTCTCAGCTGTGGGTTGTCTGAGGCAAGGTGCGCAACGGCTTGTACATAGCAGTCTGAGAGGGATAGAGTTCCCTCACCAGAGTCGATGCGTGAGAGAGACAGACACTGAACTTTGTTTCCCCCTTCAGACAACCGGTACATAAAACATAAGAAACAGAATACACTTGGATCCTTTTGCAATAAAAATGTCCAAAATAGATTATAGTAAAATTCACTCTTTATTAAGTTTAAACAGAACATTTAATTGTGTCATACATCAAACATGCACAATCTTGCAAGAATACCTTACAGAATGATGTAAAAACTTACAAACTCAAAAACCTTTACAAGAGAATGTGGTTAACTAGCTGAGGAAGAAGAAAGCATTCAACTGGTACACGTCTATATCATACGGTAGTCCATATGATATAGACACACACCAGTTGGTCACAAGCTTCCTCGTTCTCAGGGAATCTAAAATGAAACTTATTTTCCCTCAATTAAAGTAATAAAAAGTGGTTGGTGGAGAAGCCTTCCAACATCAAAATATCACCAGCTATCATTAAGAGAAAATACATTTGATGTAATTTATCCCTGCAGTTACTAAACCACATTCATAAATAAAATTTTAAAAAATCATAATGCTGCTCATAAGATATTTATACTTCTACAAGAGTGATAATATAAAATTAATTATACTGTGAATCAATAAGAACTTACATCGCAAATATCTCATAAATGGATACAGATATCAAAGTGCAATTTTCACCAAGATGGGACAGCAACTAGATAAATTCAAATGCCAAATATCACAACTGTAACTGCAAGGTTTGAAGAAAACTTTGAAGCCAACTTTCTAAAAATAATATTGTGGATCCAAAAATATACATTTTATTAGTCACTCAATATTTACAGTAATTATAAAGAAAAATTGTCCGCACTATTTTCTTCACTACACAATTCCAGTCATAATATTAGTTAAGGTTTCAATAGTTTCATAATAAAAAATATTGTTAGGATAATGATGCCCAGTCTGCAATGTTAGGTTAACAGGTCCTGTACATTTAGGTTTATGAAAATAGCTTCAAGAGAAAAGTTGGAGACAATGGTGGTGACAGAAGAACTCTTGGAACAAAAATGACAGGATTCTACCGCAATGGGGTGTTGATCCAATCAAATAGTGAATAGTTTAAATATCTGCAGAGATATAGATACTAAATGTTAATGGAATTATAAATATTTTTCATAACTCCTTCAATGTCTGAAAAAAATACGATATACAGAAAAACCATTTACTAAATTTGAATGAATCGCATCAATGCACCGTGTGTATCATCCAATACTTTCATTTGGTTAATAATATCCAAGAAATGTTTACATATTAACAGCACTGTAACACTATTGTTATTTATTCAAATTCAATTGATGTTAAATCATATTATTCTCTTCGTGACTCTTAAAGCAACTCCAAGAAATACATAGTTCAATTTAAAATACCAACAAAAACAATCATTTGTATTTATCACATTATTAGATTTTGTCAATACATCTCACATCAGTTTGAAAGATATGTTTATTCTTATTGAATAAATATATACAAAGTAACATAAAAATAATCATAACTATAATCGATACTGTGCTCCGACTCCTGATTAGTCAAGAAATATATCAATTCTAACAAATAAAAAAGTGAAGAGTACACAAAATTTCCAGTACCTTATTCTGTTTCAGATTCGTCTACCCCAATAGGTTCAGTCTCGCCTGATTCTTAATTCTGGTTTTCATGCAAAAAAGTCAGAAAGCTACTCAAATTTGAAAATTAGTAATATACAACAAAAGTAGTCAGTCTACATTTGGATTACCATAAGAAAAAATAATCAACTATCTTGAATTACACAAATAAACAAAGTAACAAAAACAATTTTTTTTGGAACAATAGACTTCATTTAAAGTGCAAATATTAAAATTACATTCAAATTGAAATCAACTACACCGGTGCTGGCAGGACCTTTATTTGTTCTTTTAATTCATTATAGGTTTCCTTAAAGTCTGGATTTTCTATTATCATTAATGATACACAACTTCTCTCAGAAGATCCTGGTCCCATAGAGGATCCCAAGTCCAACTTAGAAGGAACATAACAATACGGTAAATCACGATCTTCACACATAGCAGGTAAATGACACATCATATCAATTGGCGTTATATCCCCGGCAAGTATTACAATGCTGCAACAAAATAATCAGTGAAGTTAAGTAAAATTCAAATAAAACTGCTCTTACTGAATAATGTCAGAAGTAGCTACAGATTGTTCTGGAGTTATAAGTTCAGTAGCGATCCCTGGAAACTACTAACCTGCAATTAGCTAACAAAATTAAAAATAATTACCCTTTTTGTCCTTTTCTTATCGATTTTTGAACATTCTTAAGGCCATTGATTAAGTTACTCTTATTTTTGGAAGCTGTGAAAAGAGCTATGTTAGTCTCACACCAGAAATTTACTGAAAGACACAAATGCGAAATGAAACTCACCTTTCTTCACAATCTTGTATATCTTCTTCGCCAAACTTTTCGTCGCAATCGGTTTGGCTATTGCAGTGACACCTTTCAATTTTTCTTCATACGATATCTCAGGACGTTCTTTCGCTTCTCCATTCTCTCCCATTTTCGCGTTAAGTGTGCGAAACTAAAATACCAGTAAAGCGTCGGGAAGTACGTTCGTGCCACGTGCTTCGCTTCAAATCCACACCGGGTCACGATTCACGAACCCATCACAAACGATAGCCAACATAAGCCAACGCAATGTAGAGTCAAAGAATAACGAAATCGGTTGAACGACCAACTAGCGCAAACGGCGGATTATAGAATAAAGCGCGAATTCAAAATATCGTGCTGCCAAGTACTGCCTCTACAGTCCACCGCTGTACCAATTGAGCCATAGAATAATATATTGCATGAAACTCGGTAGGTTTAAGTAATAATTCAACAATGACCTTGTGATATCTGCTATTAAAAATAATCCACAATAATATCTAGATTAATCTCGCATTAGATAATCCTTACCCAACGTTCAAATAATCTTTTGAAAAAGTTGTAATTATGTTCACCCAACATCAAAGCCCATACTAATTAAAATTGTAAAACATTCATGTTCGTTTAAAGTTTACTTTATTTTTTATATTTCTATACATTTACCATATTTTATATATTAATGTCATTCGTTTTCAACTAAAACGGGAAATAAATAATTCATTTTGGAATATAGCTCAGTTTTACACAATTCTGCATTTTGCATAAAATAAACATAAAGAATTTCTAGAGACTCAGACTACCGATCAGTGGCGTACCTAGGTGGGGGTATAGGAGGTGGTCCACCCCGGGTCTCCTCCTTTTATTAAGGGGGACTCTTCCAACAAGACTACTGCCCCGGGCCTCGTAAGTTGTAGGTCCGCCACTGGTCTCGATACATGATAATTTAACTTGAAAACAAAATAGCGTTTCGGAGACATATCTCGAAATAGATTAGCAGTAACAGCCATCAGTTCTCTGTTCCATTTAAGTCTCCTTCGTGTTCATTAAATATACAAGAAAATTTTTTATTTTAACTCAAAAATTTATAGGAATTTTTATACTGAAACAGTTTTACTTTTCAATAAATTCAAGACTTGAACGAAAGTTATGGAACGGACGGAATAAGATTTTTATCTCCTTCCAAAATTATGCTTCAAAAGTTTCATTTTGAAACGACAATATAATATACAAGCTGAGTATCCGCAGCTATGCTCCGTAATTTGTCTCCAGCTTTTTTCTTTCTCTTAGGGGTGACACAATTCACCTCACGACACCGAAAAATCTGAACTCGTCACTGATTTCATTTTCGATAATTTTAATAAGTCATAACCTTCCCTAAGGTGCTGTGGTTTATAGGGTTGATCGTGGATTTAAGCAGTCGAAAATGTCATTAATAATCTCAGCAACCCCTAAAGCTTTGAACTCTACACTTATATTGGTACCTTCAATTATTTTTACACGTCAACCCATTCCCATCCCTTACCTAGGGAGTGCTAGGAGTATCTTATTTCCCATGGGGGCTGAATATAGCCTTACACTATTACAGGAGGTTACAATCAACTCAGCAATGTTGAAAACTGTGAACTCGTCACTGATGTCTATCATTTTTATTAATTTGTACATAGCATCCCCTACCTTTGGGCTGATTTTGGACTTTGAGTTTATTGAAAATGCACTACTTATTTTTGCGGCACCGAAAACTATGAACTCCACACTAATAAAAGTCATTTTCGATTACTTTTACATTTCATTCCATAACCAAACGGAGTATATTCCCTCATAGGGAGTGATCGTGGACTTATGGGGCATTGAGAGTGTGACTCTTCTCTTCTGAGAACGCAAAATTGATGTATTCAACACCAATATCGGACGTTTTTGATCATTTTAACATTCAAGATGTAGGGGGGATACATACACAAAACATTTCAACCACCATTTCACCCTCTTAGCGGTTGAGTTTTTAAAAAAAATCCTTTTTTAGCGGACGTCTACACCCTAGAAGGAATCTACATGCAGAACTTAAAGTTTGTAGGCTTTGTAGTTTCTAAGATTTCGTGATTAGTCAGGCAGACAGGCAGTACGCGAGCGGTATGTATGTGTATATATGTATAGAGAGAGAGAGATACTGACAATTTATTAGCAATATTTTCGGAATCATTTTACAATTTGACAATAGTACGAATTTATTAAGTAACCTTTTCCATTCTATTAAAAATAATGTGTTGGTATGTCGGTATTATAACAAGTAGCTAACTGTTTTAGTCTTGTGTTTGGGGAGTGTATGTCATTGGTTTGTCTTGGGATGCAGAACTGAAAAATCCGCCGATTGACGAAATGATTTTTATACCATGCATAAAACCATACCATAAAACAAATTTGCAAGATTATGTTGTATAAAAACAAAAATTAATTCTCGAAAGAAGGGGGGAGAGAGACAAAAACGTAGTTGACAATTGGGTGTGTGTCATTACTTATCAGAGTGGAACGCTCGAAAATCAATTATCTTCCTTTCACTTATCATTCTTATCAGCAACAGAATTTATCTCTTAAATGATACTTAATAAAGACGGCAAAGCGGCATTAGCATATTTCTTTCGTTCAGGACAGGTTCTTCAGGATACCAGCGCATTGAGGTAATGTTTTGGTCTCTTCATATAATGGTGAAATACATAGTTATCTTGTTTTATTTTTCTCGTTCTTTCCTTTAATTTTTCCGCAAATATATTATTCATTCTTCTTTATATTCTGAATTTTGTTTATATTGCGATTTTTTCCTGAATGTTGCGAGATTTATATTTTACTGTCTGACTGTGGCTTTGCTCGAGGAAATTTTGATATTGTGGTCCAATTGGGCCTTTCAAAAGCTCAACTGATTTATTCTGAAAATATAGATCACTCTTGTTAACTGTCCATACCTTAACTTATGGATCAAAGACATTTCATGTATTTTCTTTCGTTCAAAAATGTTGTAAGGTTTTTTGTTCTTTACATCCCACAGCGGTTGGGATAGGAATATCTATGACTCTTTTGCGCTGATCGCGTTGTGGATATTTTGCATTAACTCAAAGACTGAAGTGGAAGTTGCGATTGAAAATTGAGCAAGTGATTTTGGAACATTTGCCGAGTAGAAGAACCCACAACACTTCGTGTCGTAGGCATTTCGGGAAGTCCACGTCGCGTTGTGGGTGAAAATTTAATTGTCCAAATTTGGTCCCTGAGCACGACCTGTACTGTTGTCCGAATTATTATTAGTGCAAATAACATTCTATCGGACGACTGAAATTGTAGCATGTGATGTTACAGTTCATGCTAATATAATATTTAAGCCCACTTTGACTGGGTCTGTTTATGTTTGCACGTTGGGCAGAATTATTCTCATCTAATTTATATTTTAATTCTTCTGAGAGTAATACCTAAGTAATCCCTAAACTTTTTTCAGTCGAATATTTATCATAATACTAAAAACGTATGATCGTATTAATCTTCAAATGGAAAATCGATTAGCATTGTTCCAATAAAACAGTACTAATAACAATGTGGAAAATACGATTATTTTCGAAATGTGTAAAAGTTATTCATCCGTATTTCTGAATTCTCAAAAGGAAATATTCTCGAAATACAAATGTACAAAGTACGAAATACAACGTTATTACCACGTCACATACACTTTAATAATATCATTCCGCGTTTTCAGCAGATCTTCGCTGTTTTCAGTGACCCATATTAAGTAACGTACCTACGAATAAAGAGACCCGGGGCGGCAATTTTTTTTCGGTGGCCCTTTTCTCAATTCACACACGAATGTTTGCTTGCTGTGTTTGAAATTGTTGTATTTATAAAAAGCTCAGGTATTTCTTATTTTACCGTTATAATGAAATCAGAATATATCAGAAGATCATTTTACGCTTATTTTTAAGAGCCATCTGGAAGCCCCATAGAGTATGAGACCGCCCCTCACGCCCCCGTCTAGGTATATACGCTACTGCACCTACCTGACTCTACAGTGGAATACTACTTCGTGCACAGGCGCGGATACAAGGGGGTCATGACCCCCCTAAAATCCCACAGACAATGAGTTTCTAATCGCGGAAAAGCGTTTATGATTTTCAAAGACGTTGACACATTTGAACGATTTCTAATCAGTTATTAGTACTGTAGTATATTTGAAGAAACGATTTAGCAACGCACAACGTGCCTTGGTTGTGAGAGAGGGATTCGACGTGCATGACAGATGATACGCTCGAGGGAAGGAAGTCGTCTTCGGAGGTCCATGAGTTATGAATGGCGGTTGTGTTTTAGCGGAGCGCTGCCCGGCAACACTTTGCGATGTTGTTGCAGCATTTATTATCAAACGAGGGTTCTCATATGCAGACTGCTGTCATGATGAGTAGAGATAAATAAAAATCCTTCATATAAATTATATTAATTTGAAAGCATTCCCTCACTATTGTCTATTAACATTCATAGAATGTCACCAGCCCATGGCGGAAGAATGAACAACCACTGGATAGAACGCAACAATGAGGATGGAAATCTACTACACGAACGTGTGCCTTCGTAACTTGACATTGCGTATAAAGGAAAATATTAGCCGTGTTTTCACAGTTCCAGTCTTATACAACACTTGTACTTAATGTTTAAAAACCGCAGCTTCAGGGCAATCTTTTAGCACTAATTTTACCAGTACCAGGCGCACCCAGGATTTATTTATGGGGGAGGGGGCTTGAGGAATGTGAACAAGGCTTCATTGATGGGTTCGATAGGATATAAATGAAAACAATGGTTAAAAACTTAAAGATGCGAAGTCTTATCATAACAGGCGATAATAAAAGGCCAGTCGATGTAGAATAGAAAATACAATTTAAATATACAGAGGAATGAAAAGTACAATTCCTTAGAAAAATACGCTCTTTCTATAAAAATAACTTATAAGAAAAAAATTCTATGATCGATTTTTCAGTAAATTACATATTTCTTATCGCATTGTAGATTGTGTGATGCATTGTGACTATCAATCGCAATAAAGGAGCCAAACACATTTTAAAAGACTCATTTTCTTGAATCAATATTACCCATTGACTGTTGTGCTATAGCAACGCTAGACATGAATTTATCCCTTTAGTTCCCTAGGGTCCCTTCTACCAATTCGTAATCAAGCGGATACCATAAGTTTATTCACTCGTCACATTTGACAATTTACTATTGACAATTATACTGAAATCATTGAGTTTTCAGGAATCGGAAACGAATTTGTAATCGAGGTAAAAAAAACTGGAATCGAGATTAGAATCGAAAAAATATCTTTCATTCTCATCAATACTTCAAATAATGAATCTAATAATTTAATAGTTTTGTATGGAAATTTTGTAAAAGTTTTTGTTAATAAAACTAGAAAATTACTGTACAATAATCACTATTAGTCTCGAGACTAGAGACTCTTGTCAAATACTCTGGCCTACAAACCTGGAGGTTGATTAAATTAAATTTGAACTCACCAATTGTCCGGTATTTGTTTGACAACCAGACTTCCCGCTTCCAAGTATGATTATTTTTTTCACTCCCTTCACCATCCACATCAGCAATATTAATTGTATTAGTTTCTCTAAAATTATCGTTTAATGTGCGTTTCATGGTTAATTGTATTTTTAGGAAGTTTTACTACGCAGATTCTTTTTCTTCTTACATATTCCACATAGGGAGTCAATTATATTTCTCCACCGGACTCTTTTTGCTGCTTCTGTTATCATTACAGCAAAGCTACTTCCACACTTCTTCAATACCGTTCTTCTCCACTTCATTTTTGGCCTTCCTCGGTGTCTGGAGCCTTGAGGATTCCACTGAAGTTCACAGCAAGTTACATCGTTCTGTCCTTTTCTAAGGGTATGGCCTATCCAGGAAAAATTTCTCTTTTTTATTTCAATATTTATGTCCCCCTGGTTTGAGGTACGCATAAGGTTTTCGTTGCTGATAACATTTGGCCACCATATCTGCAGGATATAACTCAGGCATTTATTTATGAAGACCTGGAGTTTCCTTTTGGTGTCTTCAGTAGCAAGCCAAGTTTCACAGCCATACAGTAAAACGGATTTCACGCATGAGTTAAAGATCTTTATCTTTGTATCTTTCAGGATGTTGGGAGAGCGCCACACATTTATAGCATTGAGAGTGCCCCTGTTCCTTTTTGTATTCTGGGGATGATATCCTTTCTGGTACCACCATCCGTATCTATAACACTGCCAAGGTAGACAAATTCATCGGATAGAGCTACTTGATGTTCTTCTATATGTAAAATGCCGTTCGATTAACCATTTAATCTAACTTCTTTCGTTTTTGCACATTTTCTTTTAGACCAACTTTTGCAGATTCATTTTGTAGATCGGCCAATTTTTCCTCCGTGTGTTTGTGTGAATGAGAAAGGAGACACACATCGTCTGCGTAAGCAAGGGCTTCTAGAAAATCAGTCAAGTTCCAAGATATACCTCTTTTGCCTCTGCTGGTAACATTTTTCATTACATCATCCATGACAACTAAAAATAGAAGAGGAGAGAGCAGGCAACCCTGCCTAACTCCCGGTGATGTGTGAAATTTATTTGAAAGTTTCCCGTTAGAAGTACTTGACAAGTAAATTGATTATTCATTTCCTTTCTTAAATGGATGAACTTATGCGGTAGGTCTCTTGCTCTTAGCGCCTACCATATTTGGTGTCTGTACACAGAATCAAAGGCTTTCTCATAATCAATGAAAGTCATATTCAGAGGGAAATCCCACTCAACTGATTGCTCGATTATTAAGCGTAATGTGCATATATGATCAACGCATGATCTGTTTTTACGGAAATCAGCTTGTTCTCTTCGAAGAGACTCTTCTAGAACCTGATACATACGTTTCAGAATAATTTTACTGAATACTTTGCTAACTACGTTGAGAAGCGTAATACCCCTCCAGTTCGTGCACTCCCTCAGATCTCCCTTTTTTTTGGTATTTTCACCACAATTCCTTCTTTCCATTCCTGTCGGTATTGTTCTTCAACCCATATTTGGCGGAATAATGCAGTAAGTAACTGAGCAGAAGAAGTTATGTCCACTTTCAAAGTTTCAACTCGAATTCCGTCCTATCCCAGAGTTTTCCCATTTTCATTTCCTTCAGAGCAGCAATCTCTCTTCGGGTTGGTGCACTCGTATCAATATCCAAATTCATCACTGTCACAATCTCTGTGCACTCAGTGGTAGCGCCACTATTTTCATATTATGTGAGCAGTTCCTCAAAATGTTCTTTCCATCTTTCCAATTGTTCTCCCACCATACACAAAGCTTTACCAAACTTGTCATTTACGGGCACTTTGTTGGATTTTCTCTCACCTGATAATTTGCGGATAATCTGATGTAGCTCTTTCAGATCGTTTTTTTTTTGTGCTGCTCCTTGCGCTTCTTCCGCCAGGTTCACTATTTGTTGCCTTTTGTCTCTTCTTGTTTTCCGTTTCACAATTTTATCTAGATCTCGATATTATTGAGATAGCAACTTTTGTGTACCGTTATTCACACAGTTGTTTAGTAAAATTTTTAACTTTTTCCTTTCTTGTATCGTATTCCATGTGTCTGCTAACATCCAGTCTTTTGCGTCTCTCGTTCTGTAGCCTAGGCATTCCTCACTAGTCGCATTGAAAAGGTCTTTAATGTTTTTCCATTTTCCTTCAACAGTCGGAACTTCTATGTCCTCTTTGCTCTCTATATTTTCTCTAAGTTTCCAAATAAATTTTCTCTTCTCTTTTGGGTTCTTTAATTTTTCAATGAAATAAGTTCCCTTTCTCTGTTCAGATTTCTTGCTAGCTATAGTCTTCACTCGGATGTTAGCAGTTATAAAATGATGATCACTGTTTATGTCAGCTCCTCTGTGATTTCTGACATCTAGGAGCGACTTATTAAATTTTGAGCTGATGCATACGTGATCAATCAGGTTTTGCGTTTTGTTATCTGGTGACGCCCACGTAACAATATGACAATTTGTAAGGGAACAGGGCACCTCCTATTTTAAGACCTTGTTTACCACAGCACTCTACCAGCATCTCACCATTCTCATTTTTCTCTCCAATCCCATGTTTACCCATGATATGTTCAGTGTTTTTGTTATATACACCTTCTTTAACATTAAAGTCCCCCGTCAATACCACTAAGTCACTTTTCCTTATCTTTAACAAGTTTCACCTAGGTTATCATAAAATGCTCGTTTTGTTTCAAATTCTGCTTCTTCAGTAGGAGCATAACATTGAATAATCGACAGTTTCCGCACTTTGCAGTTAAATATTGTTGTAATTATACGCTCCGATACAGGGGACCAGCTTAGGAGTGCCTCTTTGAACCTTTTACTTAGTAGTCCAACTCCAGCTTGGAGAATATCGTCTGCTCTTGCCATACCGGAATATAGGAATTGTTGTCATTTCCTAGTTCTAATTTCTCCATATTGATTCCATCGAACTTCGCTTACACCAAGAAGCTTCAGAAGTTTTCCATTTCTTTTGACAATTGGGCTACTGTACATCCTGATACAAAGTTCGAACGTTCCACTGGCCAAATCGTATACCTTTATATTCGTCCACAGATCAGTCCGGCTCTTTCTATTTTACTCTTTGAAAATAAGCATAATTTCGGATTTCCATGAGTTATTAGCCCAAAAATCCCTAGTCTGGCGACAGAGCTGCTGTCTTAAGACCCCAGACCGCCTTTTGCCACTCTGGCGATGTCGGAGCATTTCCTTTCACGACAGATGTTAAGGACATCCCGCCCATACTCGTACACCAGAACCTCGTTTGTAGTAATAGGGTCCACCATGGAAAGGCGAGGTTGGTAGTTGGGGAGGAGAGGTTGTTGGTTTCACTTCACTCCCCCTTGGACCCCACTACACAGATTACCTTCGAAAAGAACGAATATTCCGGAGATAAGATTTACAGATACCCTGGTAGAGCGGAGAATTCGTGGCTGGAA
Source organism: Laupala kohalensis (assembly GCA_002313205.1). NCBI lineage: Eukaryota > Metazoa > Arthropoda > Insecta > Orthoptera > Trigonidiidae > Laupala > Laupala kohalensis. The sequence continues at coordinate 949,613 of NNCF01129081.1, read as the reverse complement.
CCTGGGTTCGTAAAAAATTTCGAGTTTACTCGAAGTTGGAGAATTTGCATAACATTCATATATGTCTACAAATATTTTTTTTTCTTTAACAGAAAAATTCTTTAGAATTTAAGAATCTCCCTTGGGTGCGCCCCTGAGTTTATTATTGTCTTCGAAAAATTAAATGTTTTAAATTAAGTTGACTAAAATTTTTGCATCTTCAATTATAATAAAAGTTTTGCTTATATCATTTTCCTCTGTCACACAAAAATTTGAATTAATCTCGAAAGTAGGGCGTGATTGTTCCGAACTGCACGTTAAGTAACACTTAGATGACGTAAACTTACAATTTGCTTTAGAATTTTCAAATGTCTTCTCAGGTTGGGATGTTTATTAGAACGTACTATTCTCAAGACTATATTCCTTTGTTATGACCCACCCCCTAAAATTTTAGTCTGTATCCACTACTGTTAGTGCAAATAGTAAATAGTGAAGCAAAACTATTAGAGTAATTTGAGTTGTGGTACTTGTTTAAATTGGGGTTGAATTCTAAAACAAGGATATACTGTCCTCACATTTAGTATACTTATAGAGCGAGAACAAATTGCTTTTGTGGTGTCGCTAGTGTTGCTAATTACTGGCAAATGAAATGAAGTTAAAAGCACCCATTCTACAATTACTCTTCAAAATAATACTTCACTTGGTTGCCTGCAGCGGTTTTACAAAAAGTTGGTAATGAACGTGAATTAAGAATAAAATAAAATTGGTTTCTAAGTGTGCTTCTATGACTTAATAAATGTACGGGACACCACACATAGCGTTTTTGACTACAGACTGGTAAAATCTCTTGAAACAAATATTATAGATCTAATTCTTCCAACAAAAAAAAAGGGAAAGTAGTATTCCCATCTATGGTAATGACCGTTGGTTATTTGCAAACAAAATTTACCTGATGCAAAAAAAGAAGAGATTATAGAAAACAATTTGTTTTCGTACGAACGGATGAAATATTAATGCGTTAAATTGTGAAATCCTCACGTTTTATATGCTCAATTCGCGGAGCATAATATATTTATAAATGTACATGAAAACTAATGTGAACGTTTTTGGACGTAAAAGAATTGATAAAACCTGGTATACGTAAAAATCTTACTCCAATTTCTCACAAAAAAATGAATTGTTCATGACATTCAATTTTTATTTTTGATCATAAATACGTTTTATTCTGGACAACAACCATATCTTCAAAAACTGCTAAACGTTGTGTGTGAAAATGAGAAATCCGAATTGCATAAAATCTAACATCAATATAATATTGATTCTACACTGATTGTCATGATATATTTGTATTTAAAGGACACTAATTATGCGAACATTAATTTAGACAATCATTATAAAGGCCGTAGAATCCAAGATGTAATACTTAATTAGTATTTTCAGTGTAGAATCAGTATTATATCTAAGTTAATGAACAATTATAAGTTTGTGAACAGTTTATCACCCGGTAGATTATTATTAAGGAGTGGCGCCAAGTTCCGAACTTTTTGTGCTTCAGTTAAAACGTCACACACCTTTTCATTATATTTCCTGACGTACTAAGCGAAGTCAAAAATTGCATGACCTCATTGAAAAGACGATTTCCACTGACCTATTTTTTTGTAAAAAAAAATACACAATGATTCTGTAATTTGTAGTTGCAGACACTTTTAATGGTAAATTTTCTTCTTGTTCCAGGACTTTTACACCAAAGGATATGAATCAGAGCGAAGAAGTAAAGCATTTACTAGTTATTATGAAAAATCGCATAAGCTGCATAGAAATGGAAGTCTCACGAATAAAAGGCAATCAGGAAGATCTTCAAAAACAGATGTCGCAACTAAACGAATGCATCGTTGGACTGTTAAGTGAGTCTAACTCTTGAAAAACTTGTCTTTGTTGATAGAATGGACACCCAAAAAAAATTTAATTTTTCTGTAGTTGTCAATAAAGAAAATGTTGCCACAAAGATACGAAGTTTTTATCCTAAAATATAATATCCAGAGTTATATAAGAAATATTTGAAGTAAATTTGGTACATTTATCTTCTGACAGTAATTAGTTGTTTATTGAATGTTTATATTTCCAATTATAAAGAGACAAAAAAGTAACGGGAAGAGTGATTTTTTTAAAAATTCTCAATAAGTGGTACTAATTCTGCTGTTTATGTCACTATATTAAGTGTATAAATAATTAAATATAGCTTACGACCTTTTTTGAACGATTACAATATATCTCTTTATTGTGTTTTATTAATAAACGAAGTCTCAACTCAAGATTGGAGGTTTCCTCAGGTTACTAGTTGTTTTACACCTGGTTACTATTTAATTACACTTGAGGTAGACTCCGATCTCGTGTCGAAACGTCGCGTATAAATAAAACACAAACAGAGATTGTCAAAAAAATCGTAAGTTATATTTAATTTCTCGATAAGGAAGAAGAATAAAGGACACCAAAGAAAACAGAAAGATGAAAATACGAGTTAGTTCACGAATAAATATTGTGAACTATAGAATTGCAATAGTTCTAAGTTTTAATTTTTTAGCTTGATTTTGTTACTGTTGAGTTTGTTTGTTTGTTTGTTTGTTTTCTTGAAATTTTCTTGGTTTGATTTCCATATTATTTAACTCAGTGGCAAAATAGTATAACGTACTCAGTGTGGTCGGTCTTAGATAGTATTTGTTTTCTTTCTTTCTTAGCATTTTAGAATGTGAAATTGAACACGAATATATAGAATGTATGCTATAACAAACGTGAAGGAAGAAACAGAAATACTCCCATAATTAATTAGATTTTTTTAAATCTGGAACACACAGAAGTAAGTTACATGCAATATGATAATAGTCTAAACTCAAAAGCAAATAATGTTATTTCTTCTATGTAATTGGAGAAAATTTACTTTCAATCTTTGTATAATAGTGCAATCAAGTTACTTTAAGTGTTAAAGACAAAAACTATGTCTGTCAACAACATCTTTTGGTTTATTACAAACAACACTCTCAATTCTTCAGGTTACTTTCGCTATGGTGAGGTTGGTCTGAGGATCCTATTCATTAGTTTTTCTGTGTCTTTAATGTGTCTTCAACATGACTTTTCATGTAATGTAACTATTAAGAAATATTGTTCAAGAAGGTACAATTATATGCCGATCATGAACTTCCGCGTTTGGAAAAATAAAAAGCATTAATTTTTCATCTGATCTCAGATACCGTGCCACACCGACGGAGGGTTAGAAAGGTTAGAGCGGAATCCTAATGAAGGACATTTTTTGGTAATCGATGTTTCGGAATATTTCTATCTCTAGAATTTTGGAAATAAAAGAAGCAGAAATCGGAAAATGAACAGAAATTCATCCCACATTTTTTCGAGACGAGGGGCCCATAATATCCTCTCCACGATACGGGAAGTACCTCATAATTTGTCAGTGGCAGCTTCTTATATCGTACATTGCTTTCCTTCCAGAAACTTCGCCTTCCGCTGAATTGCCGCACGTATCAACCATCAGAAAACCCACAAATCTCTTAGAGGCAGCGCAAATCGGCGATGTGCAAGAACTTCAGTGGTTTCTGAAGGCTGGCGCCACCGTACACCAACGCAACCAAGATGGTGATACTGCTCTCCACCTCGCAGCAGCCGGTGGTCATACAGTCGCCGTGGAGATGCTATTAGTCGCTGAAATGCCTGTGGAAACGGTTGGACCATTCTCTCGTACTCCTTTACACAGAGCAGCTGCCGAAGGTCACGTGGGCACGGCACGTCGTTTGGTACAAGCGGGGGCCAACGTGGAAGCAAAAGACATGAATGGTTACACTCCGGTGATGTTGGCAGCGCTGAAAGGTCACGGACAAATGGTCTCTTTCTTCATATCTTTGGGCGCCTCTCTTTCGGAACGAGACAAAAATGGCGATACAACATTGATGATTGCCGTCAAAGCAAAGCGATGGAATATGGTAGAAATTATTGCCCAAGACGATTCACTTCTGGACGAAACAGACGAGGATGGAAATCCTCCCGTGGTACACGCTGCTAGAGCTAAGGAATGGGATGTGGTCGAATTTCTTCGCAAGAAAAGTGCTTCAGCTTCAGATGTATCAGTGTGGTAAACACTCTCCTATGATGATGGCGACGTAAAAGATGCCACTTTGATTATGTTGAGATAAGGTGTTTTGACAATACTCATTTTCCCTGGAGTGAACTCGTTTGGAACTGGGATTCGTGCCCTTAGCGTGGTGATATGATGAAAATACGTACTCTCAAAGTGATCATGATGGTACTAGTTATAGTGTCACAACGAAAAAGAAATCTCATTGTCATTAACTTGTTCAGACTATTTTATAATAAAAAAAATTAATACCAAAGAAAATGAGCAATTTTATCTCAACAACAAGAAATGTAAGTTTGAATCCTCTTCTTGCTGTGAACGAATTTATCCACCTCTTGGTATTGTAACATGGAGTTAGCTTTTTAAAACATTTCTTAAGTGGACATAGACCTATTGTTTAAACCTCATGAGAGAACAAAAAAAGCAATATGTTAGAAACATTTTTCAATTTTTTACTATGAAGAAGTGTTCTAAATTTGCAACCAACAAAATCAATGATTCTCGAGGTTCTTGGATCGAAGAAATGAAAAGTCAGTGTTTCCGATAAGGATTCGTCTATACAGAACATTATTTCACCCACCGTAAATTACATCGCTGAGACAATATTACATCAATTAAATGTACTGAATAATAGGTATGGCTACTTAAACAATTTTCAGCTTTTAAGACTAACTTATACTTTTTGTTAACCTCTCAATGACGTTAATTTAGAGCTTATAGTTGACTTTTCAACGAAATAGTATTAAAATAATGCATAGATTGAAGTTTTAACATCATCCATCTTAAAACAATAATTGATAAAATGAAACAAACACTATAGTATTACTAATTCTAGTCATTTTTCATCGTTACTAAAATAATATTCATTTAGCAGATATACATTTCAAATCGACTCAACTAAAAAATGAATGTTATTTACTAACTATTTTAGTTTTAATACTATTGCGTGTGTAATTCACTACTGCAGTTATTAATAAATGTGGCAATAATAAATGTTATATCTATTCTTATTAAGAAATATCCTTACCACACTAGCTGTTCTGGAATTTTTTTTTCAAGGTTGGCAACATTATTGAGTTGATTTAAGTTAATTCTTCATAAAAGGATAAAACTAATAACAAAAACCTATGCATCCTGAAAACGAACTGTCCTGTGGAGTCCAAAACAAAACTTTTTCCTTAATTTAAAAATTACCGAGGCTAGAAAATGTCGAATTACACGGAAGATATAGTATCTACATTTCGATAATCGAACAAAATCACGCGTTGTGTTCCCTGGTATAATATGAATGGTACGCGCCCAATACCAACGATCGCCTACTGGTGATCCGTGGACCACTGATCTTTATGGTGCACAGAAAAATATGGGCGTGAAATGAATAAAACTTATTTTCTGAGGCAGAAAATGGCAATGTTAGATCGGTTCGAATAATACTCGATAAAAAGGAAACAAATAGTAAAAAGAAAAAATCTCTGAGGTGTATATGCTTTCCAAAAATTAGATGCTGGATGAGGTACACATTTAGAATTCACACTCTTCAGATTTTGTAATTATTCAAAAAGCATTTACATTTTTGTGTAATTAAAAATGTGACAACTTTTGGTCAGGTGAAAATGGCGATGAGCCTGTAATCGAACCCGGGACTCCTGCAATGATCGCAGTGGAGTTAACCACAACACCACCCGCTCGCCCTCCACAACTGTACACCATTTCCACCCAGACCTAAATCCCGGAAGACCTGAGAGACATCCCCATACCGGTAATTAAGTGCACAAAACATTGTGTGCCGCCTGGTTCACTCATGCATTGACCCATAAGGTTGGCGACTGCTGCCGTACAGATAGATGGAACTACTTAACACACTGCTGTAATACATGATACATACAGGTAGGTATTCTGAGGCGCTATGTTTTGTCCGTTCGGAGCACTCGTACATGACTCGCATTCGTATACCATTTGCAAACGAAAGTGACGGCTGACAGCTTACGGTACTTCCCCTAACTTTACTGGTCCCTCCACCAATAATGCGCTCACAGTTCGGCGTCTCGTGGGTTTAGCTCTTACCTACTGGACCCCAAAGAAATGACGATTTTTTATTTAACGTTTTATTACCATTGTTATGAACCAGCTAGTTCAGGGGTCGGCAACCTTTTTTCACCGCGGGTCAAAATCAACCAAAATGTGAGTATTAAAAAGACGTTTGGGTCAGAGATATTTTCGACATGGACCTTATATACATAAACACTTATGTGTATAAGATCCATGGTAATCGAACTAAAATGTTGTTCTTAGTATCTATTTTCAATTTTTTTATTCTCAAAATGTTTGTTTCATGTTTATGTTTTATAATTAATTTTTGTATATAATACTTTATTTTCGGAACTAAAGTGGGTCACTTGAAATTATCAAATGGGTCACTCGGTGACCCTCGGGTCATAGGTTGCCGACCCCTGAGCTAGTTCATTAGCCCGCCATAGCGAGCGAGTAATCAAAGGGAAAGCGTGGTCAACATGTTGGTTCGATCTCAAGGAAGATGCAACTACTGCTACATTTTAAGCATGGTGTATGATATCTTGCACTGTAGGGAGTGAAAAATGAGAACACGCCCCTTCCAGAATCTTCTATCTCATCCCCACCACGTCAATGACATTTGCTTACGTCTTAACACGTCACCCTGGTATAACAATTAAAGTAGAATAAAAATACTATAAAATAACACTGTCCTTGAGAACTCCTGGGAGGACAGCCAATATAGACATCCAATGGTCTGGACCACAGACCACAGGTCTTCTGTATCAGCATTTCTGTATGACAGTCACGGTTGGTTTTTCTACTGAGATTTTGTTTCTCTAGCTTGAGTAATTGAAATAATTATAAGAAGAATTGGTGTGTGTGTTTTCCACTACTAATGAACTTCGAATGCTAGGTTGCTGTACTTCCTGATTTTTACTGCATATCTTGACATTATTGGGGATGGTTATATCAATTATGGTTATGTTATTTCTTTGGTCCACTCAGGTCTATTGTGTTTTGTTGCATTGGCAGTTAATATGGTTCTATCGTAATATAGTTTGTAGTTGTCATTCTCTTGTTGCAAAATATTTTTCTTGTTCTTTTCTATGAATTTACAAGACTTTGGCCTTCCTGTAAATCATTGCGATTGGGCTATCGCGCACGACTTCCTCTTTCTGCGTCCACACCATTGCATGTTTATACTGGCAGTCATCCCGGGGGCTCTCGAGTCATACCGATAAGGTTTCGATCCTCACGTAATTTACATTATACTCATTTTCTATTCATTCCTTATCTTGGAGCCAATTATAGAAAGGTTCAAACAGTTATAAAAACGAACTTTATTGTGAACAAAGCTTCACTTCTTTGTAGTGTAGTTAAAAACTAATATCGACTGAACGGCCGATATTGGCTAAACAGGTATTTTTGATCCACATCCTCCGGTTTCTTGTCAAAACACCTTAGATGCCGCAAACGAGCGGCTATTGTTCCGCAATGGCCCATACAATAATTAGAAAACATTTCTCCCTCTTCGTTCTAGCCATGAAGAAAACACTACGAATACTAATTTGGGGGGGGGGGGGTTATTGACCACCTACGAAATTGATTTAAATTTAAACAACAAAGAAAACAATGCCAAACTTTAAACTCTTCTGACAAAATGGGAGTTTTTACTAGTTTAGAATAATTCATCACATCATTATCACATAAACTATTATTGATTCCATTGAACGTTCGGAGTCATCGATAAAATATATTCACTTTGATGGAGGGGGAGGGGTCCCACAGATTTACGATAAATCATACGAGGGAGAGGGGTTCACAAATATTTGAGATTATTATATAGACTCATATTATTATGTAGACAAGATCACAAAAAATACAATAATCTAATTATAATTTTTCAACATTTATCTCGTAGGTACTTTGAGTGAACTTAAATATTTATTGTTATATTTATTAATAATTTATCTATTATATTCAAGGGATATTTACACAGTTCCGTTCTAAAAATAGAGTGCATTTTTTCTGATTTCTTCAACCTACGCAAATCAGCAAATGATAACATGGCTCAGGCTAAATCATACACCCTGTAAACAATAGGCCATAAAATCAACACTGCTTATATATTTGTGTTAACAAGCTACTAAAATTAATTAACACGTATTACAAGTGTCATATAATGTAAATGTCAAGTTTTCGGTGCATGGCATGTACAATGCTAATACTGTCTGAAAATAAAAACAACAGTATAGTAACAAATATTAATAATGATGTACATTTTAAATATTTCAATTACAATGTTTATAAAATCATCAAAAAATGTATCTTCTGTAGTCAGTTTAGTTTACAACTTATCTGTACATACCTCCAACCATTCGTTTACCTTTTCCGAGCGTTTTAGGTCAATAACCATAGCAATAAGACAATACGATACATATTTCCGAAATTTTCCAAGTGGATATCGGAGAAAAGTTTTTCAGAAAAAAAAAAGTTAATATTTGCCTACATATGCTTTCCATAGTTTGTGGATTTTCCGGGCTTCATATAAATGTACTGTATTTGCTCTTTAGTGAAGACAGACGTAGAGAGAAAAACATGCAAGAAATGCAAAGTTTATTTTGCGAGAACATATTAAAATTTGCGACGGTGGAAAATCAGAACCCAGAGTTAGGCGTTCGAATTTCACTTTGAAAATCTAAAGAGCAATCAGATCCTACAGCCTCTTTAGATCATCGTTTCACATCACCGTGGGAGTGACATACTTTCTTAATTTTAAATCAAAATAGATAGCAATGTTTTATAATCACTGTTTACAAATCATTGTTAAAATATAAGAAAGGTTTCAACAAATTAAATGGAATATTTCAATGTTTTTTAAATCACCGTTAAAAATTACTGTTGAATTATAATAAATGTTTCAACAAATTACAAAAATATTTCATTTTTATTTTATTTTTTTCAAAACGGGGAAGGGGTAATTGATAAATTTGAGACGTACACTGAAGTAGGGGTGTCTTGTCTCTATGACATGTTACGTAGAGGGAAAGAGGGGATCGAACATAGCCCATTTTTTGGCAAACATATTTTATGGATGACCCTTTTGTACTAATTCGTAATATAAATAGTTAATAGGTAGCAAATATTACGATAAAAATATTTATTCATGTAAATGTTCCGTATATTGATCAGAAGAAAATTCATTCTCATACGAAATTAATCATTCATTCGAAATAAGAGTGCTGAGTTTGCTGATTTTGTAGCGTCCACGACATATCTACCGAGAACAATAGAATATGATATTTTGACTGGTAAAATTGATCTACGTTTAATGATCTTAAGTACCCAGCAGATTGGAGATTTGCAGGTATGTACTGAATTGCTTTCAATTAGCGTCATGTTAATTTCACGAATGTAAAATTTTCGTAGCTACGAGCGATGTGACATTTTACACCTCCAGAGAGGATCTTCCTTTTTCAGAATTTTAATCACATCAAAAATGTCTCTCAATTTCTTAACAATGTAAAAATATTCACTTGTTTTTACAGGTTTTTATCACAATTTAATTACTTATTATAGAAATTCAACGCTTCAGTGTGTGGCGTTGTTCTGTCTTCTCTAACACTTCATAACGATTCGATGTCTAAATCTTAGTTAACTATCAATAACTACACGTGTCTTCAGCAAAAGACAGAGAAACTCTCAAGCAAATTGGTTTTGCGAAAGAAATTGCCTTCAATCTCAACACCATACAGCTCCATGCGGAGGAGATGTTTTAGAGATATCAAGTCACATTCTTTCTCATCAATGTGTATGACTCAGACATACTTATTTTAGATAACTCTTGAGACTCCCTGTGTAAAGTCCAGAACTAATCTCAAGTTCAATAATTTCGTGATAAGAAAGTTTCATTTTCAGAAGGCAAAGATATTAATCTCATTGTGTTTTTCATTATCGAGGAAATCAAGATTACTTTCTTAGCTCAAATAATAGTACTTCCCATGATATCAGTCACGAGCTAAGGTCGTGTACGAAACATCAATTTTCTCCAACTGCATCAAGGGTTTGGAACTCGCAAGTTTCGTAACTCTCACAAGGCAAATGCAATTAGAATCGGTTGTCAATTTCAAAAAGAGTTGTATCGAAAACGACCATTTTTTGTTTGTTTTGTATTTGAATAACCGTCACACAACACTTCGACTCCGGGTTTTAGTCTCCGTCATGTATAAATTAAACAAGTTTACGAAACAAAAATACGCGACACTTCGACAATAAGTTATAAAAATCAACATTGAAAAAAAGAAAACTACCAACTAACAATTATTTTACAAATTTTAGTATTCCTATCAAATTCAAACAATGTGGATTGTTTTATGTATAATATTTCCGAAGTGTATCTTTTTATATAATTACTTAGAAACCTGCATTCGTTGCATATCTTATATTCGTTGAACATTCCCTGTAATTGAGAAGAATAAGTTTCTCTCCGTAAACAAGGGATCATAACAACAATACCGATCAAGGGCAGGGCGGCCATAAAATTATAAAGGAATACAACTAATACGTGCTGCTATTTATTTATTATTTCCAAAATAAATCGAAGATATTAAATGCACAGAACAAATTCGAGATTAATAACAACGGTATTAATGACATTTTCGACTATGTATGAATCCGCCTCTAGCCGAAGGAAAAACACGGAGAAAAACCCGGGTCAGGATTGGGAATATAGCTTTCTTAGTTCTGTTAAGCCCTCATACAGACAAGCTTGGATGAATTCTAGAACATTCAAGCACACGCTTGACAATGTTTACAGTCGTGAAAGACAAAGTCCAGTATCTCATAAACGGCCCATTTACGTGTAGTTCCACGGAGTTTCCATCTTGTACTAATTCCTTTATAACCGATCGTGAATTTAAAACATTTCTTAAAATTTGCCTATCCCTTTAAATTATGAAATAAACGTGTACCAACACAACTGATCATTGGAGGACTCTGAAGGCCATGTTTACTTAAGTAAATTCAACTCAGTGTGTTAATCTGATCAACACATGATCGGTTTTCTTAACACCGACTCGTTCTCTGCCAATCACCTTTTATGCTTCTTCAAAATACTTATCTACTTGCGTATCTCCAAAGAATAATCGACTATCCGGAAGAAACTGCGTCGACAGAAACAGTTACGTTTCGACTATCCTATATTGGTCTTTCGTCAAACTGATCAGCGTCGCTGCCCCACTAAGCGCCACGGAAGGTTAAAGATGAATGAGCTAAACGTTGACAATTCTTTCTACGAAGACCCGGTGCGGCGTGTCTGACAACCAAAACAACGCCATTCACTATCCTCCAGAATATCACAACAATTAGGAATTAGTTGGACAGTTCCATTATAATGCTTTTCATTTAGGGGAATAAATACACCGTTAGATAGTGTTTGTTACAAAAACTCATATGTTATCAATACCAGCTGTTTCTTCATGACTTTAAGAGTATTCAATCATTCGTTGCCACACGAAGATGATCGTGAGTTTATATTGACTTTGACATAAGAATTAAGTAATCTTTATTGATTTATTGTGGGATATCTGTATCACTTGGAAACTATGTGGAATTCCATCCACCTTGTACTAAATCCACATTAATCAATGTTTAAGTTTTCCTTGGTTTAAACACGCATAATGATCTAATCTTCTTGTTTAGAGACAAAACATCCTTTAGATAGTTGTTTGGTCTGCAGTGTAGCACCATATAATCCGTTCTGGTGCTAACTTCTTGATTAAATAATGATGCACGCGAGTTGTTTATACGATTTATTACTCGGTTTTATAAAAAATGTATGATGATCCTGACAATTCTATATAGTTGGTGTTGTTTGCGCAACCCGCGATATAAATAATCCTCAGAAAAGCATACTTCATATCATGCGTGACGTAATAAGAAAAATGTTTGTAAATGAAATAACCTACTGAAGTTGAACTTCACTTTCACTCCACAGCATTACTTGGGGGGAGGGTGGGTATTTTCTTAATCTAATCAGACCAGATACGAGGGCAAGTCAATATAAGTAGCAACCTGTTTCTCTTATACAGTTTTAAATTACGAGCACTCTTTTTTCACCAGCAGATTATAGCATATGTATGCTTGTCTTGTAGGATGCATGCCACCTCGTAGGCACGCAGTCAGTCCCAGGCAGCCAGTGCACGATGGCGGTTGAGAGGAACAGCGTGCAGTTGTGTGTTTCGTGGACCAAAGGACTGTCCACAGAAGAAATCATCGCGAAATGCATCCCGTGTCTGGTGACAACTGTCTCACGGAAAGCTGTGTTCAATTGGATCCAGATGTTCAGCAAGGGAAGGCAAAGCAACGGAGATGGGGAGCGTCCTTGTCGTCCTGCGGAAATGTCAACTGCTGTCACAGTGCAGCGTATGGAACAAATCATTCGTAATGAGCGGTGTGTGACGGTCGATGACAAAAAAAATATTTGGGTGGCCGTCTTTCTTAAATCGATGATGCCGCAATCCAAGAGGTTACTCGTTGGCTGCGACAGCAACGAGACTTCTCTGCCACCGGTTTTCAAGAACTTATAAAGAGATGGGATAAATGTCTGAATGTACAGGATGATCATTTTGAAAAGTTAAACAAACATCAGGAAGTTTCTTTGATTATTATTGCCTCGATCCAGTTTTGCGACTTATTTATTGACTTACCTACATATTTCTTATTATTCGTACGTTCCCTACATCTCATCTTATCCTCGTTATATGATTCGTTTTTCTCCCTCTGAATCCAGTTCTCATGAATGTATATCGAAGCCTTATTTCTGTCCTCCGTTTATGCTAGATTTATCACGGAGACTAAGTCTAACTATCCACAGTTCTTCATCTCTCGAAATAACCGAGTACAGTTTGCCCCTGGCCAACCACTATTGCCCATGGTACACTTTCTTCATTTCTTACAAGCATACAAAGAATCTACTAATAATATTCCGAATTATGTTTTCCTTTATATTATATGTTGCCTTGCCAGTTTTTCTTTCTTCACAAACACACAGTCAAGGTTATGAACATCTTTTGCTTATCCCGTCACTAAAAAAAACAATGTTCTGCAGTTTTTGCGTGCGTCGTTGACGCAAACTCGGAATAGATCCATTGGCGTAACTAGGAGCATTTTCTGGGGTGGGTCCGGGACACAGATAAAATCCCTCATTTGAGCCAGAAATAACTATATCTTCCATTGGTCTTAACGCAAATTTCTGGGGTGGGCATCAAAACTGTCTGGGTGGACACGCACCCCCCCCCTAAAGGCACGCCAATGAACAGATCTGATCATACAACTTCGTAAACTCGTGTTCAAACTCATCCAGAAGCGTCCGGCCTCTTCCACTTCGAAGCTCATGATATGTTGCAGCTTCAGGAAGTTATCAAGTTCTTAGCAGTATATTCTGTTTTAACAGGCAAGAGAGATCAAGGACAAATAATGAATACTAATAATAAAAAAAAGAAGCAAAGGTTCAATTACAGGCTACAAAGCCATAGGAAGAAGAAGAAAAAAGAACAAATCACATATATAAGGTATACTAATAATGAAAAATATACACAATGATGAAATGTTTTATGAAATGAACCTAGAAATGTTTTATTCATACAACTGCTTCACAAGTGATTTCCTCACCAACTTCTGCTGTTAGTTCTTCAAGACTAAACTGATCGTGTTCTGTTGATCCAACTCAAAGCCCATTTGGTATTTGATTCAACAAGTGCTTCAACAGTAAATGATGCCTGATCAACATTACTACTTGCTCCCCTGGGATCAGGTGCTGAAGTCTCTTCCCATGACTTTTTGTTATAAAAGTTTATAAAAAGTCCTTAAATTTTCCTTTTTTGTACTTCAATCCTTGTGTAGATGTCTATCATTATATCCAGACATCTAACAAGAAACAAATGACCATGAATCCCAAATTGTTGCAACCATCATTAGTTTACTGGTACTACATCTGATCTAGAGTCCCTATAGAATCCTTTACTATTTGGCTGAATAATTTCACATTACAAATATTTTGTAGTTAATGGTTAATATTGAATTATATTTTCAACAAATTATATTATTTTTTCATGAATGTTATTTTCAATTTTGAGTAATTTTAACACCTGAAAAGATGTTGATTCAATAAACTAACAGTTTTGGGGTAAGATTCTTAACCAAATTCATTACTCAAACAACCTAACCCAACGTCAACTGAAAATCTTTGGTCGGGTTTGGTCAGATCAGATTATATACCTTCAGGATATTTTTCTTCCTTAATATTAAATAAAATGTTAAACCATTTCAGCAAAAAACTCATACATTGAAAATAAAATTTCAAAAGGAGAGCCAAATGCTTTTCAATAGCAAATAAAAGTCGTATAGTTCACGGAATAAAGAGAAGTTTAACAAAGTGAAGATGGACTATACTTTCTTCTTCAGGACTTCATATTATTTTGTGGAACTTGAAAGTTGCAGCAGTTTCATTGGGAATATGTCATTATCAAAGTCATGAAAATTCAATTCTCTATGTTATTGATTGCAGGTAAAAATACTAAGGATTAGCCAGGGTAAAGGAAATGCAGTTTTAAGAAAATTTAAAAAGAAAAAAAAACTTTATTATCTTGAATTATGCAAGCTGTTGTTTGGAATGTATTTCAAGACATCTTACTGTGCATTTAAAATTTATACTGAAGAGACATAAGACCATCGTATATTCTGGCATTGGGTTATAAAATTATACAATTCTTAAGGGATGTGTTCATTTCTATATTGCTAATTTCACACCATTAGCTTGATGCAATTATTTCAAAACATTGTACAAGAGCTTAGCAGTAAGAAGCTGCAAATTTTTTCATTAATTTTAGGACATTCTTTATAAAATATATTAAGCCAATACAAATGATTTGTTAAGTAATCATCAATATGTAAGCACTCTCGAAATACAGTACTTCACTATTTCATGAGATAATAAAGTGTACAATCTATAGTTATTTGCTATTTAAGTATTTTTTTTTTCATTAATCAAGACTGTAAATATGACAGGCATTAGGTATAAAGATTCCATTTGGCAATAGTACTCTGATCACACAAAACACACCAACATGTTATACAAAATAATGTAGCAGCTGTTATTCCAACATGTCTGTTCAACATACATGTGACTAAAGAAATGCATATTTCTGTGAGAATTGATAATAAAGTTGCATAAAACAGCCATGAGAACTATTCATAATCTGCAGTGAATGTATTTTGGGTTATGTTAATAAACATATGGAAATTTCTTTTCTACTGGCTTGTTTGATACAGTATGCACCAAACCTCTCTTCTTACAATTCAAACATTGACACAACACCAATTCTCTGTAAATCCATCTAACATTATATTACCACATAAAATACAAGCAACAATAATTTTAATTTTGCTGTATGCTTGTAATATCACTCACTATACCCTATTACAGGAACTGACAATTAAGAGGCAATTCAAGATCCTACACATCTCATCTTCACTTGATGTAAATGCAAAATGGAAAAATAACAATAATGGCAACTGGGTTACCTTTTCCTCCTATTCCAGAAAATATGTATAGACTCCCAATTAAGTCATAGATATCTTATAATTTTTGTGTAGTTATAATAATTTTTATGAAAATAAAATTGAAACAATATTTCAATGATCTTATCCAATAGAAATAATGCCCATTCTACGAACTGACTTCCTGCCCAAGAAAAATTAAAAACAAGTAGTAGTTTTTGTAAAATGGCCAATACTTTCAAATGATTTTAAGCAAAGAAAAAACAAAATCAAGTCAAGAAATGGTCAAATGAAAAAACAATATAGAGGCAGGAAAGATGTCTTAGCTGAAGTTTTAATACACTACTTATAGTACATGTTATTAAAATGTTTTAAAATACTGAATATCATGAAGATTCCTGAAAATGGGCAAGTTATATTTAAACATATTCAAAAACGATAGATCAGGCATTATTTGCAAATTGGAATAATATAGATATTAACACACACACACAAAAAAAAGAAAGCCAAATGATGTTAATTTTCGACATGGATGGAATTACTATGCTCTCTGATTCTTTATGAAAAATTTAGCTTTCATTTCCTGGTCTTATAATTTTCCTTGCAAAAGGCAGTATTTAAAGTCACCATTTTCATACCAACAGCAATCATCTTTGTATCAAATACAGAACATTAATTTAGGTTGCACTTCATTCAATTGACACAAAATATTAATTTATCAGTGTATTGGAACAATACTGCACAGTCTTGGTGCATTATATAAAAAAAAATACTCAGGTCTATGGCTATCACTTATTCAGCTTTATCTCCAAATACCAATCACACCATGATATGTAGTGTCTTCTTTCACTACTAAAAAACAAAAGCACATCTATAATATCAATTCCTAGTCAGAAGTCTATGTTTGCACACATTTTCAGCACACTTCACTAGTCCCCTGTTTTCCTGACACACATTCAAAAATAATTTTAAACGAGTCATCATTCTGAAAAGTAAGAACACACTGGAGTGAGAAAATACTAACAAAATTAAAACTGGTAAACTGAATTGTATAGTACGAGATGGCTGCTCAGACAGATATATTGAGTTAATATTTACAATAATATTTTGAGTGGTCATAACTAACACACAGATCTGAAAGAAAAAAAGAAAAATTCTGACCAAAACACAAGAAATAACATGAGAAAATGAATAACATATGAATGAATGTACATCAAACAAATAAACAAGCTTCAGCCATTGTCCTGGATACATATCTAACTTGTGAAGGCAAAGTAGCATGTTTCATATGAAATCATTAAATTTGTTACATTTTGGTCACATTTATGAAAAACAATGCCCAAAGTTGTATAAGAGGCCACATATATTTCAACCTAATAACTGAGCAATGTGAAAATTTCAATTTGGAGTTTTTCGCATTCAAAAGTTATGTTCCCATCATTTGATTATGTATGTTTTTCATAAAAAATACTAGCGTCCCAATGTACATTTAACACTACACACCTTGAACAAATTTGCTCCAGTACTACTTGACTCTTCATAGCTCCTCCTAAATCTGTGAACAGCCTCTTTGTAACAACTTCACAGGAAAGTTTGTTACTCAGAACAAACACTGTTTTGAAAAATGCTGTTTCTTCTCGACACTAGAGACACTGCACAAAGCACCAATGACAGCAGAAGCATTGGCACCAGCAGTGTAGAGGGCGACATCATGTGGACTTTGCCTGCAGCAGCACAGTAGTTGCAAAGAACATGAAGAAGAGGATCATGAGCACCGAGAGAAGAGCAAGAGGACGTCGGTGCTCTGTGCAACATTGTCATACAGTTGCACTTCCCAGTAATGTCCGGTTCACACCCCCGTCTCCAGTTTCTCTACGTGATTTCCCTGTGAAGAAGAGACAGCCCGAGTGGTGTCGACTCCGTTTCAAGGAAGGTTTCTCTTCCTTCTCTCTCTCCATGCAACATTTTTGATAGTAGTCAAAGTCTTTTAAATACCTGCAATCATTCACAATAGTAAATCAATTTTCTTTTACACAGAATATTTAAATGCAGAAATGAAACATACAATTCAATATCTACTTTGTAGTAGTAAATGATTCAATGTTTGTCTTCCCAAGACATACTGTCTTAAAATTTTATCTTGATATGAATTGAGGAAGTGTTATCATACGCAGTTTGTACTGTTTTTGACAATAAATTAATTATTATTGTTATTATTGCATATAAAATACCAATTATATAACATTTTTCATTTATACATGATACAAATTTCCTTTTATCTGGATATTCAAATTGCTCAGAGAAGAACAAATCATTATTCACAGGAGAAATCTCAGGGAACTGACATTATGTCAAATTAAGAATGAAAGAGGAATTCCAACTATTAAGCCAAGATGACAAATGTTAACTTCCCTAAATATTATTTTATTCATGAGAGTAAATAAACAATGACATAATGAACATGAAATTATAATTAAGTTAATTTAAGTATCAACAAACTACAGAAGCTGCAGAGAATGGTATAACAACAAATGTCACATTAAAACAGTATTTTATAATTAAATAAATGTCCTGTGGTGGCATATTACTACAAAATCTAAATCAACAAAATAGTAGTCTGTGAAATTCAATGCATGAATGTTCAACACACAAATATTCAATTAACAATCAAATTCTCATTTACTTTTTGATGCAAATGGAGAATAAATTTATTTTTAATGCTTGAAACATAACATATAGTCATGAGATATTAATTTAATTAATTATCAAATTAAAAATGAGACGTTAGGAGGTTTTGGAAGATTCAAAATTTAGCCGTTGAAGTGAGCAGCAGGGACGAGGCGTCCCGACCACCCACTCGCAGGGCCGATGGATGGGTACGTCGCCGGCGCGGGGAGAATCAAAGACCAGTAGTTTGAAAAGGGAATGTAAAAAACATAACAAAGATATTTGGAAACGTGACCAAAATTAAACAACATCAGACTAGTAAACATCCAGCTAAGGCGTGGGAGCAAAAGCGTGCGAAATTTTAAAGAAAGATGTGGACACGCGGTAGCCCTCCCAAGACGAGGAGACAGACGTGACTTCGAGAATAAGAAATTAATTAATATTAACCCAGGATTCCTCTTGTGAAGTTTGAACCGAAGGGTATGGGTGGAAGAATGGTCGGGTTCAAAGAGAGCGGTTTTCAGGATATTTTTAAAAACAAAGTCATAAAATTTTGGAAGTAAAAGAACAAGTGAAAATTCAATAGATCAAAGTCTGGCGGCGCGGCACACGGACAGACAAGCGACGCACCGTAGTAGACAACAGGCGGGGGTTTTCAAAGGCGCTGAATCCACGAGGAACTTCCGGGACAAGCCCAGACGTGTAAAATCTAGGGTTCCTTTGGCGGCAGGCGAAAGGTGTTATAACAATAGAAGCAGAGGTGTGAGAATGAGAGACAGTTCGGCACGCGCCAGCCACATGGCGCCGGCATGGCTTCAGTGGAGAGCAAAGAAAGTTATTGTAAAACGGAGCGACGTGATTCGTCGGACAGTGACATACGTCACGACCTCACAACCTATTACCCGAAGTCCGCGTGGAGTGGTTGCCACTAAATGATTGGTCCTCAAAGTCACGTGTCACGTCCATAGGCGTGAACGTTCTCCAAATTTTGGGTGGAGAAGGGGTGTATGATATAAAACTAGGAGCTCATGGAGCGGAGAGATTCTTACTTACTTACTTACTTACTGCGATACTTACTTACTTAGAGACTTGAGATTATTATATTTTTATTTATTTAGTTAGGGTGGAGATACTTGAGATAGTTGCTCTGCTAATGACAGTGTCAGTCTGGTTCGAAACTTTATATTTGAATCGGCAATCATGATTCATTCTAGATCCATCGACTATGTCAGTTTTTGAAGCATTTGGTTGATTAGCTCAGATAATGGTGCGGTCTCGCAGAGATTAACACATTAACCATTGAAAGTCATTAATGAGATGGATGAGCTTTTGGACTTGTAACTTGGAGCCGTTAATCTCATCGTGAAAGGATTCACACTAACGAGTTCCTTTAACGGGGAAAAAGGACGCGATTCGGAAGGAGAGTTCGAGAACCATAATCCGGCCATGGTACGGAAGCGTGGTAGTCGGGGGCGTCTGCAATGAATGGTGTGACGAGAGACGAACAAGGAAGCTCGACAGGGGAGCCACCGCCTCAGGTCCACAGGTCGATGAACCTGTCCTCAGCCCGAGGTTCTCACCCAGTTTCGCACGGCGCAGCACCACATGTCACTTATATGAGTAATAAGGTAATTGCGCGAGGTCTGATAGCTTCAGCCAGATCAGTGGCGACTAGTGTGTCTTCGGACGAAGAGAGAGCAAGTTTTTGTTGCCAAAACTGACTAATGGGAAAGACAGTGATTTTTCGTAGTCACAACGAACTAAATTAGCTTTGCGTTTATATTTCATTTGTAATTCAAGTAATATGAGGAAACTGGGTTTAATACCCAATATAAAAGATCATGTACTGTTACGTGTGGATTTTTTGGGGGAAATCTTGGAGAATGTGAGTGTGCATGTGTTTGGTAGTTTTGAGCCTAGTTTAAGAATGTAGTGATGTTTGATTAAACAACTAATTTTATTTGTTGCTAACTATCTCACAACAATGGACACTATCACATTCCCCAACTCATTCAAAGCTGATCTTCAGAAGGCGTACAATGACTTGGTACAATATATTGACACACGAATCAGTGCGCTGGAAGAGGTCAATAAGAAAACGATCGGCGGTTGGACTNCGTCCTTCCAACTGCTACCACCCGGTTAGACCAACGACACATGCACCACCCCAACTCTTCACTCAGAATAGGTTTAGTGTGTTAGATGACATGTCCCTGTTTCCTCCCTTACCTACTCGTTTCATTCCCTCCCGTCCAGTACCCAGACCTGTTCACACACCACGCACTGGTAAGCACAGCCGCCCAAAATCACGTAAAGTAGTGCTATCCAGAGATGAAACCAACACTTCCACGCAGAAATCAAACGTGCTCATGTTAGTTCATTCGCATTGTCACCAGATGTCCTCCGTATTGCGTGGATTTCTTCCTAGCCAGTTCTCAGTCTCCGGTTTCTTTAAGCCAAACGCTCGTTTGGCTGAAGTTATTCGAGAACTGGACACTTACACTAAAAAACTCACAGAGCGGGACACAGTAATCATCATAGGTGGGCAGAACGATGTTAACTTGGGTGGTCATTTCAACGCGTCTGAACATCTACAAAAACTAAAAATGACCTCGTTGCACACGAACATAGTGCTGTCTAGCCTGCCTCCACGCTTCAACGTTCCACAAATAAACCACGAAATGAACCTGGCAAACATCTCCCTAAAACGTCACCTGGCAGACACAAAAATCACATTTCTTGATTTGCAACCACATCTGACTGCCAAGGACTTTACCCAGTACGGTTTACACCTGATACCGTCTGGGAAACAGCACTTCGGTTCTCTTCTAGCTTCACATCTGACCTCACATCATCCACCTCCCCCACTACCCACTCCTACACCTCCTCCTGCACCTACCTCATCTCCTCCTTCTGCTCCTACCTCATCACCATCTCCTCTTCCTATCTCGACACCCATTTCTTCTCCTTTCCCCGTTCTTTCACCTACTGCTTCCTCATCTCGCACGTCCTCATCTATTCCTCCTGCCGCCCCCGAAACTCTTGTAAACCTTTATCTCACCCCCGAAACTCTTGTAAACCTTTATTCAAGGAATTAAATATCTTAACACTTCCCTGCATTTATATTTACGAAACGGTCTTGTTTGTTAAGACCGAATTACTGAAGTGCCACCCTTGCTTTATATGAAACAGTCTCGTTCACGAACACAATACTCGCAATAGTAATAATATTCATCGGCCTAGAATGTCAACCACTCTTTGCCAGAAAGGACCTCATCATTGGGGAATCGTTCTATGTAATTACCTGTTCAAGAATATAAAAGACATTATGAAATTGAATATCTTCAAATCCGCGGTTAAAAACTACCTCCTGCACCAGTGCTTCTACACTGTAAAATAATTTATTGATTTTAATAAAAGTTAAATCCGTCTTGTCCTTTTCACGCCATTGCTGTAGCACTTTTTAAATAACTTATAACAATTTCAAAAACTATTTTCTTGCGTGGTTGTGTTGCCGTATGGCTCATATTAATTTAGTTTAGTTATATTAACTTTGGCACGGTTGTGTACATTAATTCTGTAGCTCCATCCTGGCCCGGGTTTTTCTCAGTTTTTCCTTCGGGTAGAGGCGGATTTCTTATACAGGTTCTCTAGGCTTTGTCTAGGGGCGTGTTTATTGTAACAATAAATCGTGAATTTAGTGTTTTTTCAACTCTTATGATTTTTAAACACTATACTCAGAATAATCTATAGTTCGATAATAACTTGTACATGTAAATTTACAAACATATTTGCATTAAATTACAAACATATTGACATTATATATGTATTATAACTCGCAGCTAACTTTTTATCTTATCTAGGAACTTTTGCTGAAATTTTTGAATCTGCCTCTGCCTTAGGGCCCTTGATTGAAATTGATGGGATGGTCCCTTGCTTGCTTCTGCGGAGAGTAAATTAGTTTATTGTCCTCCATGTGGTCATATGCAGTTTGTACTGTTTTTTGACAATAAATTTATTATTTTTGATGCTACGTGTATTTTTACCAATAATGTGTGTTTTCTTAAATGAATGGGCACGAACCCAGCCCGACTTCAATTCCTTTCTTTTATGTTATGTTTTACTTCATTAAAATACAACTAATATAAATTGTTATCTTATAATTTACATGGCGCTAGCAGTACCCACAATTGTTAGGTTACTATATGGCTCCCAAGCGTGGGGCTTAGCTTCACTGAGCACCCTCATTTGTTAATTGAATTCATTTTGGTGTTTAACAATTGATGCACCAAGGTGGGACTTAGCTTCACTATTCTTTCCTCATCATTTATTAATTATTAACCATTAGCCAATTTATTATGTTACTTAATATAATAATTTTCATGATAATGAGGTATATTCATCGAATCTAACTTAATGTAAAATGTAGATAATATAACGTACAGTAGGTAAACGATATCATTTGTCTCTTATTATCAGTTTACAGATCGATCTCATGATATTGATTTCTCATAAAATCTTTCACTTTTCAGCTTATAATATTTTTAGAAGATTGGAATTACTTATTATATTGTCTGTTATCCTGTCTGTTTCATTGAATGTATTCTATAATTGTTTGATAAGTATTTGCATATCTGTTTGGTGCAACATCACTATTAATTTTAGCCATCATTAATATTATGAATGTATATACACTAAAAATCCCACACACAAGCTTTGCTTTAGCAGGGATTACAATCATGTACCATATACATATATAATTTTTTTGTAATGCCTATTATTGATTTGTGTATCTGAATTTGTGATTATTATTTACAAACAAATGATTGTAAAACATTTACATATATATAAATTAGAATGTTTGAATCTGAATACTTACCACACTGGAGGCCACCTATGTTCACTTAAATACTCTTGATTTTCTGGATGCAAGCTTCTTAATAACTTTGGGGACATCTTGCAAAGTTTATTATAATTAGTACATAAATGGTTCATACACCAATCAGCAAGTTGGTCAGCATTATGTAGCTAGAACCAAGAAAGTATCGACATGAGGTTTCACATCACTGATGGTAGGTTGCAAGGATAACTTGCGGTAAAAAACCCTGAAAGTTTCTTAGAGAGCAGAAAGAAGGTATGGTTTGTGGATATAGGGAGACTGATAATATGTATTCATTTTAGCCCACTCACAAAAAAAAAATAATAAAAAATCATACTAGTTTATTTGAGGATTTTATCTCATAACATCCCTTATGCAAATATCATGGTACTGCATTTACTTTTACTACAATTAGTCTCATATTTATTTCATGAAGGGATAAAATTTCCTTCTTTTTGAAGGTCAAAATTTAATTCAATACAATTTTTAAAAGTCCTCTAGCCCCACCTGAATTTATGTTGCAACCTCTTAAATTACTTATGAAATCAACAAGAGAACAACAGCCACATCTCTCACAACTATCATACTAGAGGATAAAAGAACTTTTATTAGATTTTAAAAAATATTCAAAATTATTTTAAAAATATATATAGTAAGAAATATTTTTATTTAAGAGAAATCATTTGTCCCAAGTTTCATACACAATTATTTAATGAGAATTAGATGAACAGTTGTCCGAATATAAAAAATAATATGAAGAATATACAACTAAGGAAGTTAAAGACTTCAAAATGAATAAATTGTCACCTTGCATGGTTCCAGAAGTCTAAGACAATGCTCCACAACATCCGAACCTTCCGCAGAACAAAGGCGAGAAAGTTCTTCCACAACTCTTTTCTCCACTAAGTTCACCAGCCGAGGTAAACACAACCTATTACCCAACTCTAGAAGATCTAAACAACGAGCTGGTGTAATAGGTGGCACATCATCAGTGTATAAATAAATCAGTAGCATGTGGAATGTATCTTCTTTAACTCCTGGAAACAAGATCTGGAAAAGGAGAAGAATGGAATAAACGATCTGGAACTTATTTTATCCACAGGAGTGGCATAACATAAACATGAAACATATTTATGACTTACAACTTTAGCACTACTTTCGCGAAAGTCTCCTGAGAACATCGCTTTCATCATATCACATCGAGCCATTAACATAGGTCGATGAGCAGCATACGAACCATCATCTAGCTGGAATACAATGTCGGAGAAAAGTCCTTGTCCGAGACCAAGGTCTTGTAACCTGAGACGAACAGCCTGAAAATATAAAATGTATTTGTTTGAAAAAATATAATTCAATTCCATTCCTGAATATTTGTTTAACCACATAAAAAAAGCAAATAAAGAAATATATAATATAACAAATACATATTACACAACAATAAATAAAGAAAATTCCCCATAGTTGCATTAAATTACCATATGAATAATTTTATTATCCACTTCCCGTGGGGTTGAACATGACATCACTTTAAACAATTCTGCATAACAGAATCAAAAATTACTTTTTTTAATTAGTGAAATAAATTATCTTTGTAGTACTCTATTTTCACAAAATATTTAAATCTTATCTACTTGAGATTGAAAATTGGTATAGGTATCAGAAACATATAATGTATGAATATCCAATCAACATCACATAATAGTGAAAAAATAGTTTTTGGTTCAAGAAGGTATGTAATGTTAACTCCATGAATGTATATATTGGACGAAAGTATCTTAATGAATAAAAATTCATGCTTCATGTTAAAAGAAGTAAATGAAATATTTGTACTCAGAGGGACAAATATTTTATACTAGGAAAAAACATTAATTAATGATCAACAAATGATATGAATAAACATCAGTCAATAATAATAAACAATTTGTAACCACCATAATTTTATTATTTGTTTATTATTTTATTATCTATGTTCTTGAATATTATGATACATTAGCATGTTCAGAAATATAAAATTTTTCACTAATCAAATTCTTTTTAGCATTTTATCAATTTAAATGAAATTTAAAATATTTATTAACAAAAATATGCTTATTCTTAATTATAAATAACCAACATTTTTTTTAAAGTTACGAAAGGAAAAAAATTAAAAAGTTAAAAATTACTGTAAAAATGAAACTCCAACGAAGTTTAATATCAAAGTTTTCTAGTAAAAACTGAGACAAATTCTTTAAATATTATACAGACTCTCTACTTAAGGTGCATCAAAGGAGCTACACTGTGAATTGATAACAAACTTTGCTACTTGTGCCCATCTTCATACCACATTCATTACATACCATATACATACGGCGCGATATGAATCGTGACGACCAGGCCTCCGCAGGTCTCCAGGGGTTTTTGAACGACAATAATAAGTGAATGTATGGATGGAATGATAGGAAGGGGAAATGACAATGCCCAGTGAAAACCTGCCATGAACCTGCTTTGTCCATCACTCCATACTTTACTTTGTAATTGTGGAGCGTTAGCAACATTATCAAAGAATGATAAATTAAAAGACTTTTCGAAAAAAAAATTTACACTTCTTTCGATACTGTTTTACTCAATTATTGTACACTTTCATGTTATGTTTTTATTATTGTCATTTTCTTGTGCATATATATTTTTCAGTGTACATTACTGACGATGGCTGCTATGCAGCCGAAAAAGCTCTAACAATAAAACAATGAGCAATATACAAATGTCTTTTAATTTATCATTCCATATTTTACTTGGATCAGACGGTATGAACCAATGTCACCAGAGGTAACGAGTAGTATTATGCTGTGGGTAAGGAACATGAGTGTTGGTAGGGAAGATCAGGACTGATCAGAGGGAGGGGCAGCTGGTGCTGTAACCCTGGGGTACAGGTCATGAAGGGGGCCTGGCACACCAGGTCTTACTCTCTAATTTTTGCTCAAGTTTAAAATTTATATATTTTTGCCCCCAAGAATGACTCAAATGATTTTTATGAAATTCAAAGATGTCACTGAAAGCAACATATGACTAAATTGTTGAAAGATTAAAGATTAGAAACACTTCTTCCACGACACTTTCTGGTTCTGAATGTTTAACCTTCCCCTCCCCCCACCTCGTCCTCCTAGAAACAAAATCCACGTTCTGTCCCAATTTTCAATTGGTACTATTAAGAACTTGACTATTACAGTATATGTGTGTGTTGATACGAACATTTAAGTGTGCAGTTTAGCTGTGGTGGAGGTTGTGAGGTGGGAGAAGGGAAAGGAACAGAATGTTTTAACGATTTGTTCTGTCCACTGCCCTGGGGAAGATGATGCAAAAATATTGAAATAAACTATGAATATTTCATGAAGGAAAAACTGTTACATAAAATATTTGAAAATATTTTCAAATATTTTGGAATAGTGCATTATGAGTTAATTATATCTTCACTTATATAGCCAAAATCTTTTTTCACCTTAGATGTACAAAATTTGTTCCGTACCACTTGTGCCATACAGAGGCAGCTCAGATAAACAACCAGACCTATTCCTCCCATGTATTATCCTAATCATGGATGACACTCACAGTCAAACTGTCCCATGTCAGACCCTGAAAATGCCCACAGGCTCCACAATTACTAGACCTCAGACAAGGAGGAGGAGCCAGCATCTTGCTCTGGCCTGTTTGACCCCAGAATAGATCCAGTACTCATTTTGCAGCAGGTCAAGTAGGCCTAGGAGTAAGTCTAGAAGATGAAAATTCCCACGTCCCACCGGGTATCAAATCCCAGCCATCCAGCCAGCGGCTCAGCTCTCCATCCACTGAACCATGCTGACTCTCAGATGACATTCAATTAATAGGAATATATTTATGTTGAAAATCCTAAATATTTTTCAACTTTGCAGTGTATCACACATGCCATAAGAATATCGCTTCATTAAAGGGTCCAAAATAGCAGGAAATTTGCAACATAACAAACACAAATTATAGGTCTCTTAAGCAAACAGTTTAGAAAACCTTCACTTAAGCAAAAACAAAACGTCATTTCCACTGTGTTTCACTTTAGAGTAATAGAACATGCCAGGAAAAGTAGTTTTCCATCTTTGAAGGAGAACAGAGAAAGAATAGTTTTTTATTGTTTATTATGCAACAGTAGAGAAGTTAAACAAGACAAATTGTTATTGTATTGTTATCCAATAGCAGTGAAATAAGCAAGTATATGCTAATAATTAATACTATTATTTTTAACAATTATTAAATGCGTTGTTAATATCAGTATGCAATGAGACATAAGTGACCTCCACTGCCTCACAACCATTCTCTGTGCTGAGCACTTGTCTTTCCTCCACAATGAGAGCACTAATTGCATCATTGTAATATAACAAAGGTTGTAGAATTTGACTTCCCATTCTAGACTTGTTTTAATAACATGAATATATCAATAGTTCACTTATTTTTTTTATTTATTTAGTGTCTTATGGTGAGGTTAAGGCCATAAGGCTTGCTTTCCACATAACCGTGACTTGAGTGAGGGGGAAGGAGAGCGATTGTGTAAGGGTTGCCCGGAAACTTATGTACCAAACTGACTTTTGTATGGAGTCTGCAAGAGAAACCCCAGCTCAAAACCTCACCTAGTTCGGCCGAGTGGGGTTTGAACCCACACTCTACCACTCAGCGATAAGAAAGCAGAGATGCTACCATAGGACCACCACTGTCAGTGTGGCTTTGGTTTTGAAACAAACTTTGTATGAATTGTTGTATTATAAACTAGATAACCTTTTAACTTTTATTTTGCCCATGAGATACAAACTGTGACAGCCTATAACCAACCCTAGTTATCTTATTGTTCGTCACAGCACAACATTTCCAAAAATGAATTGGCTCCTTCTTGTGATAGTAACAGTTAGAACTTAAATCAATTATGATTATTTCACTTTTCAAAGCAGAAGTACAGTATACTGATGACATCTTGCATATATTTTCATCATAGTTTTAAACAAGTTATACTTAAAACATAATATAGTCAAGTTTTGTGTCATTTTTTATAATTTTTTTGAGTAGACTTCAGATATTCTTAAATAAACATAAATTTAGAGAGTTTACAAAATTTCAAACTCAGACTTCTCAGGATGAGCACAGTGATAAGCAGTAAGATAACAAGGATCAGCCATAGGTAAACATTATTTGCTTCCCAAGAGCCAGTAAAAATTATACAGGTTGTAGTTCACATCATTAAAATATTCAAGTGTTTAAAAAAAAACCCAATGAAATATAGTTCCAGAAAAAGAAGACAGAAAGTGTTGAATCATCAATAAATCTATAGTTTTATATGTTGAACACACATTTTTATAAAAATCATTAAAACCAAACATTACAAAGACAGGTGTTCAAAATAAATAGTGTCCAAAGATGCCCATCATCATTATATTCACACAAATTTTTCTCTCTCTCTATGAAAGCAGAATTAATAATTTACTCCTTTTAAATCAAATATACATTTATATTGTTTCACAAATTTTAAGATTTATACTTTCTGAAAAATTTTGCATTACTTTTTTTCCGCTAAGGGACTAGGAATAAGATCTGTTAACTCAATAAATAAAACAGGCTACATGATGATTTTGTTTTCAACAGAAATAAATTTTAGAATTAGCATATGTAGTAGCACATTTCTAAAGAAAAAACCCTCCAAATTCTGCCATAATTATGAAAGGGCACAGGAGTTGACTAAGAAATGAACTGAACATGACCTGTTAGGATGAACGAAGTGATTTAGAATGAAATACCAAAAAAATGTATCCTTTAGCAAGAACATCATATTATACAATATCAGACAAAAATTTACAAAAATTACTCAGACTTCCAAACATATCTATTTAAAATTGGCATTAGAAGGCTCATTCACTAGACATGGAAATAGAGAATAGAGGACAAATAAAGTATTTTTTTTAACCTGCATTTTTTTTAGTGTCTTGCATTGTTTAATTCATGAAATTTCTATTTCAACTAATTCTTGTAATTTCTTTTTCCATTAAAAATATTTTTAGTGCAAGAAAATTGTACATGCAAAGCCATTTCTCTGTGCAGGGTATCAACATAGAACAAAACTATATTAAACTAAAATTAATTTATGCACTTCATATTTCACTTACACATTTTGAATCCATATAAACATTTAATTACCAGTCTAATTAAGAGGTTCAGTGTAAAAATTTAAACAGAATCGCTCAGGGATATAAATAAAAAAGGTTGAAAAGTATTTGGGTGGAAATTAAATTTCATTTTACCTTTCGGTATTGTTGTTTGAGATCTGTGTTCATGAACTCTTCATGAGCTTGAATGTTTCTTACAAAATTAAATAATTCTGGCAAGTCTAAAAACTCTGCTGCTTGGCGTATCTCCTGTAAATGATAGCAATCAGTAAGCAATGTATTCTCATTTTACTAGTCTCAAATGTTCAACAATATCGCTACGTATTACAAAAAAGAACACATTTGATAAAACAAGAGATTTTAGAAAAGTTACCTAAATATTCTTGGTAACCAATTATTTTTTATACACTCACACGAGACTGGCATCTTAAGTTCATACATAATTAAGGATATCATACTAAGAAACACGGAGGTATTTGGACACTACAAAAATTTGCAATAATAATTTCAACTACCATGCCAGACTTAATCATTTACAGCTCCAAAGAAAAGTTTGAATTCATTAACAATCAGAATTATCAACTACCTTAAAACTATGCATAAAATATACTCTGCTCAAAAGAAATTATTACTAAATCTACACTGAAAGTGTTATGCACAGCATTGTAATTGCATGTACAAAATTTTCTATTGTTTTTATAAATACCATTCAGGAAGAAAAATATACAAAGTGCTTGAAAAAATTAAAATTGGTTGAATAAAATATTTTAGAAAACAGGAAACAGCCATTATTGATAGTATGATGTCTAAATCCAAACAACCTAAATTGTTTAAAAAAATGTAAATACATCGTAAGAGTTGGTGAGCATTCTGGAAGCTTATTGTATCATGCAAAAAAGCAAAATTTTAAATACTTTAAAATAACCCTCTAATTCTGTCTTTTATACTATCATGTTATGTGATAAAAAAAAAAGTATTACATTATTTGATACTAAATGAAAATTATTTTTACCAGTGACTAAACAAATATTCGAATATCCACAAAAAATAATAAATTGAAAGTTCTTTATCACACAAATATATTTTCATTAATACAACCTTTAATGAAAATACTCATTTTTCTACTCACATTTTGACTGGAGAGATCAATCGCAAAGAGTAAAATTTTTTCCAATACATAAAAATTTAACATTGTAATTAAGATTATTAGAGGATTTTTTTAAGAGATAGCTATAAGAATAAACTGTATTAATATGGAAGCAAGCCAGACAAAAGGCAAACAAGAGTGAGAGAGAAAGAAAAGGCAAGGCAGCGTAGTTACCAACAAGAGTCCTAGTGGGACAGTCTGAAACACAAGAGCCACACCAGATGGGTATTCGGTTGTGGAGTGGCCATTTTACCCATAGCAGGGAAAGGATAAACCGTGTTTAGTCATTTTTGGAGTCCACCAGAGATCTCTATTTCCAGATATATTACAATCTAAATACTACATACTTCTCATAAGTAGAAATATCAATTTCATTATACAAGTATTTAGTAGTAAACACTGTTATCTGAAATGGGGTAAATTTTTTTTGGTCAATGACAAATTCATTTATCTTTTAATGGACAACTTTTTGACTGTAAAGGTAGGCTTCTAATTTTTCTTTATTTATGGAGACAAATATAAGTTTCTCTGCTGGATTCCTTAACACAAGTGTGCTGAATTGCAAGAAGAAACAAATTTTTCATTTGTATGGAAATCAATGCATAAAATTCTTTGATTCTTTGGAAGAAAGAAAAAAGAAACACAATATCCAATTTGATGCTAGTCATACATCATAAATTCTTTGTTTCTTTTTCTTGATAACAAACAATCTCTAGGAAACCACTTGAATCAAATTGCTAAAATATATATTTGTATAACAAACTGAAAACAGGTGAGGAGAAATATGATTAAAAACAACAAACACGAACATCACAATCATGCCAGTATCATGAAATAACTAAAAAAACTTATTTCAGAGACTGAAGCAAAGTTCTTGGTGCAAATCTAATAAGAAAACATATCAAGGCAAAGCTAACTTTATTACCCATTTATATTTTATACAATTTCATTTATATAAATTCAGTTTAAATTCCATACTATTCATACTTTTTAAACATTTTCAATCACAAAAAGTACTTTTGAAACATCTTCTTACAGATGCACACAATTCCAAGAATAAAAATGAAGATGCAAGGATTGCTGAAATATCTAAGCAAAAGATTGCTGAAAAAATAGTAAATTTGCAAAATAAGACTTGGCTGGCATGTAATATGACTCAAGAAAACTGTCGTTTATATGCAATAAGATTAAATTTTTACTGAAAATGCTAAGCTGAGATTCATTACAAGTATATGAAAAACTTTTTTAAGCAATAACAAGCATAGCATGTCAGTACACGTCATAATGTGTCATTAAAAATTAGAGTGTAAGAGTGCTTTCACCTGCACGGATAATAATAGTGAATTATGTGCATCCTGACTAACTTCTGTAAAACCTCTTGACTAAAAGAATTTTATTGTACCCAGATAGTTGAACTTCAAGAAAGTACTACAATAAAGTAAAAGTTATTTCTTAGACAAAAATTTTTTTTTCTTCTCAGAACTGAATTGTAAGTCAGTTTAAACATAGCACTAATATACTTTCTATTTTGTTTTTCTAATCTCAATAAAAATATTGAAATTTTGTTCTTCTAATCTCAATAGAAAAATCTATAATAATAATAATAATAAGAAGAAGAAGAAGAGTTAATATCCCAAATTATCCTATTTTTTCTGGAAAACTGAAGAGCAAGGAGTATACGAGAATTACAAAATAGAAAAATACTTCATTATAGTGCAATTAAAATTATACTATTGAAATATTGAACTTTTTTTGAGTAAATCCTTTTTGGTAAATATACTGGTTCAAGTGCATTAAAGAGGTTCTACTTGTCTGTTATAAGTACTAGTTAATAAATAGGTACACAGGAAGGCTTTTCCAAAGAAGCCATTTTTATTTTTTGATCTTATTTAAATAAAATACAAAATTGAATATTGATAAAGAACAGTAATTTCAAGTACTTTACAATTAGTAAATGGGGAGGAAAATGTGGTCTTTGTGTCATGCAATCTTCCATTCTTCCTATGCTCTATTATTGTGAAAAGATAGTTCTAAATCAATACAAGAAAGAATGAGAGAAAAGTTACATTTATAGTAAAATGCTTCTACTTCAAATACCAACCTGCAATTCACAAAACCGTGTATCTATAGTACCAGTGTATAGGAACTGCAAGCACTGTTGCATAGCCTGGGGTGTAACCAGCTTTGATAGTGTGATCACAGTCTGAACGGAACTACTTGGACGGCCACCTCCTCGAGTGTTTTCCAGTCCTTCAGACTTAAAACAAAATTAAAAACATGAATTACAAAAATTGATCCATTTTTCTTGATAAATATAAAATAAACAAACAAGAAGTTTCTTTCTTAACTTGAAGGTATTAACCAAACTGGCAAGCTTCAAAGGCTGATGTGATTAAAAATAGAGATAAGAATATGACAAATTTGGTGTTGCAAAATATTTTCTTTGGTTAATATTTATTAGCTTCTGCAGTGAAAGTTATATGGCAGAATATTAGATTAGATTATACCAATTTGTAGATCATTAAACCTTAAGCTCCAAGAAAAAAGCAATATAATTGTATGCAATAAAAACATATGCAGATACAATAAGTCAAAACAAAAGTTTCTGAATGTTTACTTCTGAAAATATATTTTTACAGGAAAGCAATCTTTATTTGACATTCTTCACAGAAAATGAAAAATCTACTGATAATATACAAACATGAATCTAAACAAAATGTTTGTAAATCAGGAACAGGATTTCTCTGTTAAATGAAGTAGGAAGTAACTACTTGAACATAAAATACACAAACTATCCTTGAAAGAGTAGTTCATACTTTGCAACATTGGTTGGCTAGAGGATGGTTGCTATTAAAACTTCAGCATATTAAAACCAAACATGTGCTGAAGATGGTATAGTATATACATATTAAACAAATATACATATTTATTTACAATTTCCCACACTTCAAGAACAGAAAAAAAATTGTTGAAGATAACAAACACTCTTTCAATAAATCATAACAATAGGTCAGTAAAAATTAATACTGTGAGAATAATGAAAAAAAAATGTACACCATCTCCAAAAATTAAGAGTACTGTTTGCTTTCACGAACTAGAACTTATAATTATTATTCATAACGACATGAATCAACATAATTCAGAGGTATATAATAAGAAGAAAAACATACCTGGTGCACTTGTTCTATACGAATGGCCTGAAATGCTGGATGGTTTAGATCTCGTGCTATACCAAGTCGTTTATTTGAATCAGTTGTCAGAACTTGACAGCTTGAACGGCGCTTTAACTGGTCCCATACTCTGGAGGCAAAATCATGTGAAATAAAAATTTGTTTGCTTGGAATATCCTTATCTCAGTAAGAAATACATTACTTCACTGGCCCTCTTATAATAGCTAAACATTACAAATTAACAACTGATACCTGGAAGGTTTGAAGTAATTATCAGTCTGTCGAATGAGACATTCAGTATCATCATTGAAGTCTCCCATTGTGGCTTCCCCAAATGTACTAACCTGAAAAATAAAGAATAAATTTTGAACAATGAACCAATATTTATTACAATTATCTCAGTTCTAACAGTCCATTTCTAAATAATTATAGCAAAACTTTTAATGAAATGTAATACTAAGCACAGGGGTGGATTCATGAGTTAAATCCATAATCTGATAGTTAATGTGTAAGTAAGTAGTGAAAGGTGGTAGTTTGAAGTTGACAACTATATAATTCTTTAAATAGCATTTCTTCTTTAAATTATAATTCTTTAAATTGTCAGGGACAGAAAATAGGCCAAGTCCTAGTTTGTCAGTCAAAGCCTCAGACCTGCAAAAATGGTTTGGTTTTTTGTTTGGATATCTTCCCTAGGAGATGGAAGTTCCTCTTTCTCCTACAAGTTGGTAGGACTTTAGTAGAAAAGATTGAAGAAGGTACATCATGGAAAAACACGTCTGACTTCTCCACAAAAGAATGTCGATCTTAAGAGATCCTGCTAGTAACTATGATACTGCTGGAAAAACCTGCAGTTTCATTAAACCCCCAGCTGCATGGTCAAGGCTTCATAAAAGTATGTCTCCTATGAAACTATTTCTGGTTTGTGAGATAATGAGTAAATAATATTCTGTACTTAATTCCCAGAAATCCAGCAGATCCTCACTTCCCAATAATTATTCATTACACAACAAGTATTGAACAATGTAACTCAACTAAAACAGTCTCCCCAAATGTCTTTTCCAGGAATATCACTATGAA
The DNA here is from genome assembly GCA_002313205.1 of Laupala kohalensis. Classification (NCBI taxonomy): domain Eukaryota; kingdom Metazoa; phylum Arthropoda; class Insecta; order Orthoptera; family Trigonidiidae; genus Laupala; species Laupala kohalensis. The sequence goes on along the minus strand of NNCF01129081.1, from coordinate 914,833 downwards.
GTACACAAGGAATATTTTTCACATAAAAAAAATTTTTTTTAGATGAATTTATCAAGTTAAGTTCTCCTTGAATTTTATGAAACTTGGGTTGTTACCTTTATTTTCCCTCCCTTGAAATACTTTCTAAGCATTTTGAGGACCTCTCATCTCTCTCACTCACCTACTTCTAATTCTCAGAAATCCTATCTCTAATACTTCTTTTCAATTTTTAACCAAACACATAACTAAATTGAATTCTCTATCTCATAATTATAAATCACACCACTTTTCTTGGTTGTCATCATTCTGAACCTGAATAAATTTTTCATCTATTTTTGTAGATTCCACTCACACTATTGTCGAGCATAGTACTTTTAAAATAATTTATTAAAATACTTAAGTGCATGTTTGTAAAATACTTAAGTGCATCTTATTATCATTACAATTATATAATTTATCTTTACTCAATTTTGCTTGGTTGAGTACATTATTCCTGTAGCCCCATACCAACCCTGAACTTTCTCTGATTTTCTTTAGAGTACTTTGATTGGAAGTAATGTGATTATCTTTTGCTTGCTTACAGAGAGTAAAGTACCTTAGTCCTCCATGGGATCATGCAGAGTTTCATGTTTTTTAGCAATAAATTTTAATTGAAATGCCTGCCCATCTTGAAATACCTTTTCACCAGAAATTTATCCTACAAGTATTTCCTCACCTCTGCATTGGTTCAGTACTATTTTTGTGGAAGCAAGAAAACAAAGGGTAATAAAGATTGTACAACAAAATCACTTATTCACAACATACCATACTGGATTCAGAGGAACTTCTTGCACCTAAGTCACTGCTGAGATCCATGGTAAGAAGTTTATGAAATGTAGGTGATGCTGCCGCCAAAACAAACCGATGTGCAGAGAAACCCATGCTGCCAGTGACAAAGACAACATCAGTGTAGGCCTGTTGCAGCCATAACTGCTGCATGTTCTCTGCGAAGGTACTAGCTGCTACATACACATCTGGAGGAAGTGGTTTCGGAGGAAGAAAAGGAGCCTATTCAAAAGAGAATTTGCTTTAGTTATCAATCGGTGAGATAAGAGTAATAAAATTACTACATCTAATATCCTTCGGTTGGAAAATCAACAGCATGAAGTAGAACTATATAAACAAATATTATAATAGATAAATGTATTTTACATGATTTTACAAATTTTAAATAAAACATGTTTTAAAAAATTCTAGTGAACTTAGTGTGAATAGTATATTTTAATGTTTGTCCTATCGTGTTGATACCTGTGGTGGTTCATGCTATATGTCCACTAGTTCAGTGAACCACCAAACAAATTGCTCACAGAACACAACTGATCAGAGATAGTACTTGTTTAGTAAATAATTGGTGCAGGGTGGTAGAAGAGAGTGAAGAAAATGTCTTGAGTATCCTCTTCGAATTAGTTCAGATGTGTACTGTCCATATAGAAATTATTTATGTTCTAGATTCCAAGGTTCCAAGGAAAGACATAACTGATATGAACATATTGAAATGTGTATCAAAAGAAAGTAAATATCTTCAATTATGACAAAAAGGGACATATATATTTTCTTTATTTTATAGAAAAGTTTTCTTAAAAAAGTAAGAAAAAGCCTATTTTTTTGAAGTTCTGGAATGTACATTAGTGCAGTGAGGAATAGGTAAATATTTTGTACAAACTACTGGTTTGGTTCAATTTCAAATTTTACATAAATTAGGAATATTTAGTCTAAACACTGTCCTTGAGTTTCAGAATTTTTTTTCAATGATCACAATTCTTGTACATTTCTTAAACTTTGCTAATTTTGTTAATTGGTTTATCTAAAAATTTCATTCAAAGCACAAAGAATTTATACAGATACCACTAAATCATGTAAACTATATTTTGTATTGTCAAAAATGTAAGTTACCATTACATTGCAAAGCATTTTAAATATGAGAGCAATCTTCACCTCTCTCCAAGAGGTTAAATTTACAATGATAGTAATTATTTGGTATTACTTTAGTTTACATCACAGCTTTAGTCAACAAACAAAGATAGAGCTTTGTCACAACCGGTGAAACTCCACTCACTACACTTCTCCAAAACAAAAATCTGTCATCCTATTTATGTATGTGTTATATGCAAAGAAAATTTAAAAAATGATAACTGAAGAATCTGCAATAAATATTGCATTAAAAAGTAGTTTGACAGTAAGAATGCATGTCTCTAAGGCTACAATAGAATGACCTAAATAAATAACTTTTTAATTTTTCCAAAACCTCTAAGGTGTGAAAACCTAGTCCAACAATTCATGATACAACTGGTAGATACAATGTACCCTCAACTAAAATATAAGAATTGGAAACATAATTGTTTTGTGAGCAGCGTATTTTATTTAACACATGCAGCATCATATTCTTATTAGCACATATGTTCAATGTTCATTTAATTTATAGTGAGGAGTGTAGTAATTAAAATTATCTGGTTAAGATCTGTTCTTTAACAAGCAAGACTATTCATTTTTATTTTTTTTAGTTTCAAATTTAATTAATGTTTGTTAATTACTAAACATCATACGTGGCAATAATAAACACATTAAGTCACCATTTATAATACAAAAGGTTTGCTTTTGAACACACTGATATTGCTCATTTACTTATCAGCAAGGTGGATAAAAAAGTTTATTGCTTAATTATTTTAATATCAATCTACTCTTTTCAACCCACTAAATTTTGTTCTTGCAGAGACAGTCATAATTATTTTCACAAAAAAATAATTTAAACACCAACCTGGAGCATGGGACGTTGCACCTTTTTGAGATTGGTCATCCAAAAGCGTTGTTGTCGTCGAGCCATTAGTGCAGCTCTGATTGCATTTTCAAATACTTCATTCACTCCATGATACGTGAGTACACTTGTTTCATAATAATAGATACCCAATTCCTTTGCTACTGCTCGTGCTTGGTCTGGCATCACAAGGTCACTCTTTCGAGTTGGTCTGAGAAGAGAGAAAAAATAAGTTAAACAGGATTCTCAAACAATGTTGTATACATCCCCTTCAATAAGTTACCATAATAATAATTCAAAATCAAATACAATTAATAATTTATCATCATAGTGTTTTACTGTGATCCCTCCCAATTCTCATCTTTCCCCTAAAAGTTATTTATATCTCTATATTGGATGGCCAAAATATTTCTTGTGATTTCCTTGAATTTACCACTCTCATGTTGATAAAAATTAAGTTATAGGTAACAGAGTGTACAGAAGGGAGTAAAATTATTTCTTTTGGAACTGTGTGCAAAACCAATTCCATCACCTTCATTTCCTTGGATAGGTGTTCTCTAGCTGATCTGAGACACTGTTTCAATTCAGGCACATATATTTAATCTGTAATTATTAAATCTATAAATATAAAGGGGTAAAAAATAAAACTATAAAGCATTTTGAAACAGAAATAGCCAACAGACAATGTGTTATGATGAACTAAACCAATCTAGCGCTAGAACACCCCCAAAATATCTATAACACCCCACATTATTTAAGAAATAGCTCTGGATTAAATAGTACGCATACATTCTTCTTAGAAAATGTACCTTTAAAACAGGAAAAGAAAGTGCAATGTTGAAAAAGCAGTATCACATGCCATAAATGTTATATTTTTTGTGGAGCTTTACAGCTTGTCGACATCAAGGTCATTAGAGTCCTAAAAACTTGTACAAGTAGGGAAAATGCAGTTACACACTAGGGAGAGCCAACATGACTCTCCCCATGTGGGACTCACCGAACAACTCAACCATACCCACTAAAAACCCTCCTGAATTACAACTCAAAACTCAAATATCAACATATCTCAAAACATTACATTCATCATTTTTAAAAAAAGAGAGAGGAAGAAAGATGAAAATGAAAGATACGCTACCGTTGAGATCGAAAAGAACAAGAGGTGACCAAGGAAGGTCAGGAAATAGAAAGGAAGGAGCCCACAAGTAAGTGGAAGTAATGCCAGGTTCAGCTCGGGGCCTCGTGTTTGATAAATGTTACAATGATTCTTTCGATGTGCCATGTAAATTTATCGATGTACACTTATCAATGTGCCATGTACATCAGGTGTGGATTTAAGAACTTCATTTAGGAGGTCATAATTTTTATGTAAGAAATTATTGAACAATGCTCATTTAAATAATTCTGTTTTATTAATTATTATGTATATTTTTAATACAAAGAGATATTGATAATTACATTTCAATATATTTTAATTTTTCATAGGACAAAATCTACAGGTACTGAAGGAAAATGCATTATATTAATGAGCATTTCAATTTTTTTGGGGGGAGGGGGGGATCATGACCCCTGTGACCCCCCTTGAATGTAGATATTGATGGAACCTCATACAATAAAGCATGCATGGAGATATTGTATGCATGGAGACATTGTTTTTGACAATAGTTTGATTTCATTCCATGAAATTCACAGGACAAAGACTTGTTGGAATTCAAAAGCAATTTGGAATAGTCACATCACCGAGAAAAATAGTTTGTTATTTTACTTTTCTAAGCCAAAACTCCAGCATAAGTATTTATGCTACCAGACAAACTGTTTCTATGCCTATCTATGCACTTTCAAATTACCGACTTTCAAATACATTTCGTGATTTGATTTTAAAAAGTAAAAAAGAACGCCAGTAACAATTAAAACGTCTAAACAACAGAATAAAGTAAGGAGTCACTCGCCTAATACGTCACGCAAACGTGGGGTAAGAGGAAGAGGAGGGGGATACGAAAATTGCTACGAAGTGCGACATGTTTGATAATTGCATGAAAAATATTTATTACAAAAACTTATTTAGAAGATAGCAAAAATTGATTGAACCTCTCTTATAAACGGTTCCAAATCCTTGAAATTTGACACGTTTCATTGGAAAGAGAGGGGTCAAGATATTGTGACAATGAAAGAGTTAAAAAACACAAACATTGTGAGACATAAAACGTTAATACCACCATGAACATTTTTTATTCTGTAGGTTACACGGTGCCCTAATGCTATTACGTAGGAAACGATCTTCGAAGTTCGTTTACCAAAAGAAAACCCCATTCTAATTGACTCTAAAATTCTGTATTTCATATCGCGAGCGAAATATACCAAAGACAGAGTGGGCGATATTTGCGAACCACAAGACAAGAATGTCCGAGCATTGTTGGAAAAAGTTTCATGTAATTTTAATCGGATCTAATCTTCGCCACCCAAATACTTCGCATTAACAAATAACGCAGTGGAAGTCGTGCTTGTGAGATCTCCCAAGCATTTTCTAGATTACCTGACGAAAGGGCTCCGATCGCGAAAGAAGCTAAGATACGTCTCGTCGCGGTACATGTACCGCAAGTCGTTTTTGCAGCCCACCAACAGCACCGGTGTCTGAGGGCAGAACTTCCGGATCTCGGGGTACCACATGACCTTGCAATTCCGCAACGACACTGGATTGGTGATGGAAAAACACAACAGCACGACATCCGACCTGTAAAAAGAAACTCAATGAACATTTCACTCTACTATATTCGTTAAATGGAAAACACTGTTTTCTTTGAAATTTCCAATCAGAAAATCAAATTCATAAACTCGTAGAACAGTGAGTTAATAAAAAAATGACTTGATATAAAAGTCTATTGCGTGTGTATTAGGCGTAACATATATCACAACACAAATATTTAATAAGTTATTTGATCGCACAACGATTTTATTATTACTTTTAGAAATGGGAACTGTCAAGTGTAACGACACAGAATGAAGTTGCTTTTCACTATCAACTCTAAACTAGAAAAAAACTTTTTTTTTCAATGCATTAAGTTAAAAGAGAAATTTTTGATGCAATAAGGAATCGAAAATACACGCAACTTTCACTTTCAGAATACCGTTTTATTTACCTCTTTTTCGCACATCCTAATTTTTTCGTCGAAGACACTCATTTTTATACGGTCTTAATACTATTCCATATTGCACATACTTGTATGTCATCACACACGCTTATCCTTTCACACTTCAAGAACATCCCACTCAATCTCACTACTCACTGTCACTTTCTTCATTTCATATCGCGAACAATCCGAATTTAAAATATACCGTTTTCAGTGTTTATGTTTATTTATTCCATGAATTTCAGCACGGTATGGAGTTGATGGAGAATATTGGTGTGAAACAAAGAAGGAAACGTGATGGACTCGGAAAAGAAATACAATTTTAAAACGTGTACTTTCAATTTTATAGGACATCTAAATATTGTGCAAGAAGTGGTAAAAAGTTTTTCAGTGTTGACTCCTTTAATCAATTTGTTTTAAAAATAAAAACTCACTTGCTTTATAATTTTTTACAATTTTTCTATAATATTTCTACTTGTAGTACTACTACGACTTAAAATGACGGAATTTTAGTCATGTTGCCTGCGACCAGACAATGAGACGAGAAAAATCCCTTTGTCTGGTTAATTTTCGATGAGAAAAGAAATGAAAGTTTTTCACTGAATTCAGACATTTTATTTATGCGTTCTCTGAAACATACTTTTACAATTTGATATTATTTTCACATTCGATTGCAATCAATTGTGCGCTATATTTAATTTTAAAATTTTCATTAACTTCCTTACATCAATATCTTATTCAAGCATCCTCATACATAAATTTAACACAACAGTTAAAGATCAATGTTTCTTTTTAGTGTAGTACACATCATGAATTATAAATCAGATTCGTCATTAGATACATAAATCGTACACGGTAAGTTAAACAAAACACTGTTTAAACAAAAACAGGTTATTATAAAAAACCTTTTTTTCCTACCTTGCTATGTACTTACCTGCCGTACGCGAAACGACGGTCCTTCTCGTGGTCGCCGAATGTATCCCACAGCCGCAGCGACACGTTGACGCCGTCCACCACTTCCCAAGATCTCTCCAGGACCTGTGACCGAAAACACATTCACACATTATGCACAGAATTCGATGCGGTTAAAAATCTACCAGAATCACCTCACAAAATTAGGGGATAGAGACTAACTCTCAAATGATCAACGTGTGACCAATTAGCGAGTGCATATTAAAACAGATTGTGATATATAGTTGGTAAGATTGTGTGCGTTATCTGTGGCTTCATCTTGGCCTGTATTTTTCTCTGGTTTTCCTTCGGGTAGACGCGGATTTATATACCGGTCTCGGGCCTAGGGCCCACAGTATCATTAATACTTTCACGGTCGTAGCCAGGTTTTGGGGTTTAGGGGGAAAGCAAGGTTTTTGCTACAAGACCTTCCTTAATGAAAAGGGAGGAAAATTTCATGTTCCTTACAAAGGATAAATGATATATTATTTAAATAATTGTTCCATAATTAGATAAATTATCATCCAGTATATGAAAATTTGACCTTCTGAATCAGTTATTCTTTTTATTTGCCATAATGAAGTAGATACATCACTCACCTCTCATAAGTGCCTTGAAATGTGTCACAAACCCCTATCAAAGATTTGACAAAAAATGCGTAGTTTATCTAGTAAAAAAAACCAGACTCTGGCATAAATATTTTAACACTAAATCAACTGTTAACGAGTTCACCGGTCACGACTCCGAATCAGTCAATGTAAAAAGCGTGAAGCGTACAGGGTAGTTAGTTCCCTTTCACAATTTGCTTCCTATTTAAATGAACCGGACTTCCTCAAACAATCGAATAAGTGATCATTGCTTTGCTGTAGGATAATGTATCATAAGAGTGTCAAATTACGACTGAAAACTGACTTAATCGCAATGATTTTAATGTGTTAAAAATCGGGTAGCGATAATATCTAAGGTCAAGATTATCTTAATGATAATACCTTATTGTGTGCTCACTCCATTCGAAACCCGTCGAAATGAAGACGGAAAAAGTTGGTCAAAAAAATATAAAACAATAATAACAATTTAACAAATCATTTTTGTATAATAGAGAAAGTAATCAATCATTGATCGACATAAATTCCCACAACGCGCAGTGATTCTATATTTATTTAAATTCATTGATCGCTAGCACGATCATTTGCTTTGTTTTCATCAGATTCCATGCCATTTAAAATATTCCGAAACAGCTATTGAATGACTTTAAACCTGAAAAAAATTCAGATATTTCGGAAAGAAAAATTGTCTTTGGTATCTGAACTTTTCATACTGCCCCTCATTTACTTCTAATTACTCTTTGATAAGCGGATAAACTAACTTCTGAGAAGACGATGGATTCTAATTCACACGTTCATACAAATTCCCCAATACTTCGTTCGTCTCATTCACAGTCCGAATGAAAACTAAAGAAAAACGAATAATACTGGACCTAATTAAATTTACAATACTAACAATTTTAAGTTTATTCACATTTGATACTGAGGAGCCCTGATAATTAGGATTGTTGCCTTTTTGCCTCATGCCATTGGTATTTATTTTAGTTCACAAAAATTGGTGAAACCAAGGATTTTGAAGGTATAACGTAAGAAACTAGAGGTGTAACACCATGGCACATACTTTCTCATGTACTTCTAAAAGTCATCATTATACAACGCAAAACTAAAAATGGTACATAAAAAAACAAATTTAGAAATATTTAAATCATAAATAAATAAAAGCGTGAAAGTTCATTGAGCGTTCCAAGCACGCACCGGTCTCGCGATCGGAGTTTTTTCGCGATTATTATTCTTTCTAGTAAATGTAGTATAGAGAAGAACTAAAAACGCTCCACAAAACTAACATATGGTAGCATGAGCAGTAGATGGTAGTATTTACATTTTTGTGTTATGGCTGAGATGACCACATCATACAAAATGATGTACAAATTTTGGAAAAGGTTCAAAAAATATTTTAAGATAGAAATAATTCGCTTCAATTGAAGCAAGAGTTAAGAGCAAGATAATTTCTAAACGTAATAGCAAGCAGGGCGAAGAGTGTAGAGCAGGAGAAAAGTGGACAAGAACAACAGCGCCCTCTGGGTCGCAGGTCAAGCAGCACAAGTGGCTGCTCGTTGCGAGGTCAACCTGTGATTCTGACTAACGTTTTTCTCATCGCGGAGTACGTAACCATCGAGTTCTTCTTCGTCCTGAAGTCCAAGGCAGAATATAATCCAAGAAACTAAGTTGGTAATATAAACCAACATTTCTCATATTTTTTTTAGATCCAGATTGTTAGTTAAACAATTTTATTTTGTCACTTCTTACACCTTGTAACTCTTACTTCTCCCTGCCCTGATAATTTTACAGCTTCAAAATGCGGACGTACAGAATCGATCGCAAAAAAATTCTTTAGTTGCTAGCATGGGTTTCTAAGACGTCACTAGTGTTTTGTTTTCCTTAGCTGTGCCTTTCCATTCGAGCGTAATATTAGTATGTTGCACCACATCAAAATTATCTGACAAATCATTTTAAGCTGAACAAATACGCTACTCATTTCTCGCTGCCTGTTCATCTCAATACACTACAGAGTTCTAACAGAATGTTGGACGATTCTTATGTCTACGTCATATTGAAAAGAAAAGTTTAACTTAATTTTCGGGGATGGGGTGACAATGTTCATAGACATATATTTAGAGAACGTCAACTCCCAAATTGAATGAACACTAATACGATATATTAAATTACATTATGTTACAAGCTAGTTTATAGATTGAAAAATTGGGTTAAACGTCAAAGAAATCGGTGTGACTCTTAATTTTATTGAAATTAGATGAGAGTAGGGCAGCTGTCTCTTTCTTCTGTTAAATCCTTAAATCTTCTGTCCTCAAATCTCTACCAATAACTTAGTCAAGATGTGAACTGCCATACTTCAAATTCCATTCTAAAGAGAAATTCTTGAACGTAATATTTCTGACGTAGGAAATTTAATACACGACGAATTAAGTTGTTATAATATTTTATTAAATGTAATAAATCAATATTACCAACTTAAACGGTCAACTAAATGTATTAATCTAAAATACAAAATATACAATAGCAAGTGACAGATGAGAAAGAAAAATCAGTTTTAGCGGGAAAACAAAAAAGGGAATCAGACAACATGGTCCCAGAGGTTTTATTACTGACCTGGTGTGGATCGGTTGGAGATGGTGTCTCCCGAATCCAAAGGTTCGAGGTTCGAGTCCCAGGTAAGGTATGTGTGTTTTCATCATGTCTCGGGAAAACAACACGAGTTTCGCCTGAACACTACCATCACCCCTATCACCATTATTCTCTAGTACAACCATGTCACTCGAGCATCTAGGGTTACTAAGTCACACACCGAGATGGTGCAAATCGTCTAGGGACTGCAAACTTAATAATGTTATATTCCATTCTATCCCAGTAAGTTAGTGTAATATTCGTTTACTAAGAACAGATTAAATAGGTAAATTAAGATTTAATATGAGCGTATACACTTTAACAGACCTAAGATAGCAAACTAAAGCGCTTGATTTGGGGAGTCACCATTTTCTATCCGTCTCAAGAAGAAGCACCAGGAGAAAAGAATGTAAAACTTTGAAATAACAGTTCTTTATTTCGATTAAAATTATTCAAATTTACCTCTTGGTTCGAGATTACAAACATAAAGCAATTCTCAAAAAGCATTAAACACATTAGACAAAAAAAGATATTGAAAAAATCAAACGTCATTTTTGCCAAACGAATAAGAAACTAAAAGTGAAGAATTTAAGGGAAAAAGCATGGGATTGTTTCCGTCGAGTTAAAATTGAGATTCCTAAGGAACATGAGATATTCAGATAAAAAAAACTAACCCGCGACGTTCGTAATCCAAAAAGCGTTGTACTCAAGAAAATCCAAACATATATGGAACATCAACCTCAGTCTCGTACATCATTATCCAATTCTGATACAAGCCAAAAATGTAAACCATTAAAGAAGAAAATAAACGAGTTTCACGGATGAGAAGAGGATGAGGACATGAATGAAAAGAGAGAAAAAACCAATAGGACCACAAGGAAAGAGGAGGGGGAAAGAAACATTTTCAGAACAAGAAAGGGGAAGATGAATATCATCAAGAGGCTACAGTAGAACAGAAAGAGTAGAGAGAGAATATGGAACACCAAATGATATAAGTAAATAAAATGCACAATATAATTACGGAATAAATATTATTTCTTCCTTCCTATATAGTAACTAAAACACACGAAAAGTAAAACAATTTAATGATATAAATTATGATATAAAAAATCAGAGGGAAATTCAATTTTTAAGCGAAAAATTAATTAGTGTTAAATTTCCCTCAACTGTTTCCACGGTTCACGTTAAATTTAGTAAAAGTTTTAAGAACTTGATTCACTTAATAGTCTTTAAACAAAAGATATGCACGCATTTTCTTTATTCTGTCGTGTCACGAAGAATTTTATATACGAATTATTTATTATACGACCATAGTTGGACTCCAGCACAAATTTATAGTGAACTTTAAACGGGACACAACGTTTTAACCCTGTAAAAAAGTTTAGTTAACTTCGATATATTCTACTAAAATACTTAAAAATGAAGATTTTTTTAAAAATTATCCGATCTCGAACATGCCAGAACTCATTATTTTTTCGACAATATACTTCACCTAAAACTGTAGGAAAATCTATGTAATGCATCTTACGCTTAACACTGAAAACGGCTTTCCACAAAATAATATCAAACCAATGTAACCATTTTTTTCGACGTTTTGGTACGAAATAATTTATTAAACGCAAAAGATGTGTAATTTTTCATGTAGCACAAACTCTTAATCACTTTACAATCGATTTTCATAAATTGTTTGAAGATTAGTCACAAAAAGTGAATCGGAGAGTGTGCGATCTGGCAATGGTGATTAAAATAGTAGTCAACAAATAACACAAACATATTTCCAATTTTCTTCAATTTATCCATGCATGTCTGTATTCTACCTTTAAATTTTGAATAGAAATATACCCATGAGAGATTGAAATACAATAAATATTAATCCATACAAATATATAAATGCGTAATGAAAAAGTGTGTCTGTGTGGTACCTGATTACGACTAAACCACCGAACCGATCATCATGAAATTTGACAAGATGATAGTTTAGATGTCAAGGATGAACGTAGGCAAACTTTCATTTTAAAACTGTGTGAGAAGTAAGATAAAAATTGTTTTTGACAATGAATGTCGATAAAATCAGGAAAAAAGAGTTGTATTTGACTACGCTACCTAAACGGTTATAGATAGGTGACAACTATGAATGGCAATATTGTTTGCCTCAAAGAGTTCTATAAAAAAGTCCACGACAGTTTATGTCTATATTTAAAAATAACATTGATTATCGATAAAACGTTAATAAAAAGTGTTAGAATACTCTAATTTAAGAGAGTTCTTTAATACGGAAAAATCAATCATCATCAAATTTAAAAATTATTTGTTTTGTGCATTTAACACAGATAAAAAAGACTTTAAGTCGCAAAATTTTGACGAATAGATAATATTTTATAAACATTTTAATGAAATGGTGCAGCTGCATCATGTCTCGAAAGTGAAAATTCGACCGGCGAGACTTCCGCGAGATGGTGTAGTGTATACAGTCAATTTTTGTATTAAATTTGTATTATTATAAATTTGAAAAATTAGGATCCTGTTCATGATTCTAAAAACCAGTGAGTAAAATTATTTTGATCTTACAATGTACTTGGATTTTACATTTTTATGAGTAAAAAATTAGTCTAAGAAAAATCCCTATCAATGCTAGTATTAATATTAAATATACGTAATAATTAACCCATAGTACGTATTATCTGTCAAGGATGTTCTAATTCTTTTCTGGCAATTGGAAAAAGAATATTAAACTCTATGGCAGATTCATCCCTCAAATGAAATTAACCTCTTGGACGATTAATCGTGAATACATATTTGAGGTTTTATGACTTTTTTTATATTCATGATTTCGTCTAACGCTTTTTTTTTTGTGGGGCTTTAGAGCTCGTCAACATTGAGGTCATTAGAGCCCATGCAAGTAGGGATCGTCTAACGCGATCCAACCTAGCTCACAGTTGGGAATTTTCTGATACATCACACTTATTAGAGGAGGTTAGATTGTTTTGTCCCAGTAAAGAAACGTCTCTCATACATGTCATACGGGCGTAATCACAAAGATTTCTCCCGAGCAGGATTTGAGAAATGCAGGGAAGTAACTAAGCTATGAATAACTTTCCTTTACCCAGTGACGATCAGACATTCAATCGGAAGATAGTCGCGTAGTAGATTCTTTAATCATGGAATATTAAAATGTCGAGATATCGTGGGAGAAATCGGATTTCTTACACTAGGTGACTTAGGAGCCAGCACCCAGTTTTGATTGCGCGCTAAAACAATACATGATAAATAACAATTGCAAAATAGGATATCAGCTGAAAGCATTTTGAACAATACTAAAAACATCTGAAAATTCGGTATGAGACATAAGCTTTTCAATGGAATCATACATCTCGGCTGATTCGGAAGAATACGAGTGAATAAGTCGTCAGCTGGGAATGGTTTGCTTCGAATGGAGGAAGGAGCGTTGGCTTTGCGTTTCGAGAGAACTTCTCGTCGTGATGAGTTCAGATCCGTATCTCGCACGCCAAAAGGCTGAAGAGCGACTGACGCAGAGCCGTCGACTGAAAAGAAATCCCAGGAATCTTTTAATCATCGGCCGCCATACAGAACCAAGTAATGAGGCGTCCGATTCTGAGGCTGTTGACACGCAGTTAGGTGCAAAAAAGAAAATGGAGGAAATAAATTACTCGGTACTGGATAAGGCTCAGTAAAGGTAGGGAAAATATTAATGGGAGGTGTCAAATATTTAAAGGATATCCATACGTATGCAAACTTCCAGAAAAGGGCGGAAGAAAATAATTTTATAGAACAAACGATGAAAGAAAATGCAGAAGTTGTGAATAAATATGGTATTAGAAAATACTATTTTCTTAAAAGATAAATTTCAAATACTTTCGTAGTAACACAATTACTCAGAGTACTTAATTTTTATCTTATTTTTAAGTAATTTAACTAACGAAATTCTTCCAGTATCTTATTCTACGAACTCAATATTTGTTAATATGTACTTTATCAAACAACAAATCCTAAAATTATCTCTAAAAATGATCAATTTGGTAAAAAGTATTGTCACATATTTTCCTATATATTACTCAAAAGAGGTTAATAACAGATTGTAAGTTAAATTATTACTAGAAACCGGAAGTGTCTAGTAAAATAGATACCATCAAAGCCAGTGAATTAATGGTAGATCCTTTAGCTACCTCGAGAAAGTTCCAGCTTTCGAAGGGTTTTGTAAACCAGACATGCCTAGACATCTCTCCAAAAATTAGGAAAGGACTGAGAAGGTGAAGAGGCACAAAGTTCAAGAATTGTCACGATATATCATTGTAACGTCCGAGCCAAGACATTCTAGCGATTTGTGAAATATTAATATTTCTTAGCATTTCACAGGCCGGACACTGTTAACAAACTTACAGAAAGTGGCCGGTCGGCGCTAAGACGGAAGTGCGACGAACTTGGGACCCACCCTAAGCCTCTTCAGTTATTGAGGTATTGTTTGAACGTACACCTTTCACTTCCTAAGGAAGGTACAATTGTTCTCGGAGAATGCGGTCTGCGACGTTGACCTATGCGAGGTCCACTGGAATTTAGGTGTACCTCAGAAAAGAAGAATTTTAAGAATTTGTGAATGGAGTACGTCGCCGGATGTAGAACAATGAGACACTCTGAAAAGGGTGCGCGCGGACGGCTAGCTGGGACCGAAGGCGGCTCGTCGTCGCGATGAATACACGGCGTTCCTAGAAACCGAAGGGGTGAACAAGAACAGTACTTGCAAGGTGTTGTATCGACGGCGTGGTTATTTGCTAATCACGTGACTTCCTCTTCAGTATATATTGGGAGGAGTGAAGATCATCGAGGACTTTTTACGTGTGAGTTGAGTCCGCCCGCACTTTGAGATGTGACGGGCTAGCATAGGTCGCGGAGACCAGATGTTCGTAAGGCTGCTGCGGTAGTCTTAATAAAGTCATTACTAGTTGCGAGTGTCGTAACTTGTAATAGTTAGTTGTTGGGGAAAACAAATTGTTATTTTGGAGGTTCATATAACCTAGAGGGTTTACTATTTAGTTGTCTTCAACTAAGTTTAGCTAAGTATAATTAATGCTTTCTGATAGCATTAATTGTATGATAACAGATTGTTATATATATTAATGATTTTGGGAGTTTGTCTCGGTTTGTAAATTCAGATTTCTAGTTAATTTGTATTAAATCATTATTTATTGTTATTACACGTGTGTTTGATTCCCTGGGAAACTGGGCTGGTGGCAGCGACTCTACCATAAGGGTTGTGGTATATATGAGTGAATCCCGCTTCTACCAAAAAATACTAACATCGCATCAGGGCTTGTGGTGTGATGTTACAATCATTTCAATTAGACTCATGCTAAAATACTGTCGAATTATAGAAGACAAATAATGAATGAAAAAAGCTCTACGTTGCAGAATATTGGCTAATAGGTTTAAGCTCAAACGCCAAACGTGGAGTTCAAGCCTTATTCTTGATATTCGGGCAAAAACGTTAATCCGCTACAAAACGGGCGATCCGTGGTGTAGTGGCAATTACTCTTGCCTTTGACATATCTCACACCGTCGAAGTAGAATTTACAGTTGTGGAATACGGATCTGTGGTGGGTTTTCTCGGGGTAATTCCATTTTCATTCCATTCCACTAATTTTCCACTAATTCCTCTATTTCATTCCACTAATTATAATTTATCCTCACGTCGTTGATATATCACCCGCCTCGAGGAAAAGCGTGAGGAAGGAGCCTCCTGCAAACTTGAATTTCTTCAGCCAAAACCCCAGAGGCAACTTTTCATCCTCGTAGAACTAATTAAACAAGTGAACACCTGGCAACGTCTATTGCCAGGTGAAAAATGCGACATCTCGACTCGGGTGGGTAATGCAATGGACAGCATACTTGTGTCATTCCAGGAGGTCCCGGGTTCGAGTCCCAATCAATTAAATTTTTCAACTGGCCGTAGATAATGCAACTTTTCCTCCACGAGTAGGTACTCGAAAGTTAAGAGTTAAAAGATGGAGGCAAGCATACTCACATCCTTGTAAATGCGATACTGGTCGATGGCCCACACGGTTGGCACGTGCGTTGTCAGCAGCTGGGACAGCGACACGTGTTTGTTGCAGGCGCGCGCGCAGATGAGGCGCGTCTTGCCCACGGCGGTGTCCCCCACCACCACGCACTTCACCAACTCCTGATGGGGTTGTTCATTATCCATTATCAAAAGCCATTGCCTGGGGCACGCTCTGGAACAAAGAAAGGGAACGCTCGGTCAGGCGGATGTTCATTCGTTGGAGATAGAGAGTTATGATTCAGATGAATTTTATTTCGAGAAGCACTGCCCACTATCATTCAGTCGAGACATACCATACAAATTCCCTTTGCTGGCCTTTCAGCTAGCGACGATTGCGCCTCTTCCCGCCGGCGAGTATAATTAACCCACGACCTATTCGACCATATTACTAATTATCGTATACATATCAAGTATACTAATTATTACTAATTATCGTATATATACACAGTACATATCAAGTAGGTCCTATATTCACCTAAACGTAGTGATACTTTCTCGCAACTTACAGGCGCCCGAGCACCGAGCTGCAAGATTTTGTCTTTATTGTCGCGACTGAATGATATTACACCGTGGAAGAAATATAATCTATTAAGGCACTGACTGAGAGAATGAATAACGGGAAACGTTCCTAAGGCAATTGCTGGCAATCACGGATCAGAGATCAATATAGTTTTGATCTCGGTTGGTTAATTCGAAATTCACTAAGAGTACAAAAATTGAATGTAAAATATTTCCTTTTCATGTGGAAAACTATGTGAGTTACACCCGCAAAATGCATACCACGAATAATATAAAAGGTCGTGCTCGTCCAGGGTAACAAAATTTTGCGACCTTTTCTGTATTAAATCTATTAATATACAAAATAGTATCTTTAATTTTTTAATATTTCTAAAATTGTGTTAAAAAACAAGGTCACATTTTTATTATTTTTTTCAATTAAAGTGAATTCACATTCTTTTAAATCTTCATTAACTTCCAAGCAGCAAACTGAACCTAATGGAAATGTAACAGCAATGGAGGGAAAGTAATACTAATTGTCTATAGTCTTGATTGTTACACATTGTGATAGGTGTAAAGCTTTCACATTCATGTCTGTTAGTTCCATCTTAACGAGGATACAATTATTTACAAACTAACAAAAATGTACACCTTAAAAAGATAAAAACAAACATTTGGCCTTAAAAAGAGGTTCGCAAGAATTCTTTTATGATTAATTTAATTTCCTTAAGCCTCCCCGATAGTGGGAATACATGTACTTCCAAAATTTGGGAAACAAGTTAAACATAGGTGATAACTGTTCAATGAATCATGAAACTAATGTTTTCTTCATCGATTATATTGTAACTGTAACAGGTATTATTGTATAAGAATAACATGCAAAATCATTTTATAATTCATAACTCACATAATGAATAGAAAACGTGTGTCAAAAATATCTTAAAATAAGAGTAAATATAGTATGAGAGGAGAATTAACAACACCAGTTGACCAAATGAGCGACTTAAAACTATATTTCATGAAGATAGAAGTAAACAGAACTCATATAAAAATGCTTACCTTTATGAGAGTGGCCGCCAGAGATCAGTCGCGATGTGCAAGTATACACATAGTGGAAGTGGGGGAGAGCGGGGGGGAGTGTATGTAAACACGGGAATGGAGCTTTCTCTGCGGCGCCGCAAAAAAGTTCCACCCTCTGCACATACGGTAAACTTAAAATACCACACATCATTCTACAGGAATGTGAGAATAAGTTATTCCACACATAACAATATTTAAGATGGATGGAGAGTAATATGATTTAACTACGGTAATAATGAAAAACTTTTTTCTCTTGCTCTATCCTTTCCTTAAAATGTAACGGATCCATAGGAAAAATCAGGTAATTTAGAACACTTTTTCGTTTTTTAATTGAACATACACATCTATGTTGTCACATTCAATTTTTTTATTAAAAAAATAAACGTGCATACTTCTCCATGGGAAACATCTTAAATATTTGTGTGTCGGTTTGATTCCCATTTTTAAAACAAGCATGTTGGCTTATGGTTACACATGTTACGTATTACACAAAACACAACAACAAGCGTTCAATAATGTCGTGAGCAATAAACGAAAGGGATACTTTTAACGAAATTGAAGGAACCTGCTTATGTAGCAAAACACTGGAAGAAATAGTTCAAATTTTGGATATAAATACACTCAAACTGTCTCCACTATTGTCTAACGATAGGAAGAGCAGAAAACAGGAAATACTAGAATATATCAAAAAAGATCTAGACCGACGGCAATACTTGATTCACAAAGTTGCTACTGAAACTAATATACTTATGTAGTTCTACGTTCATTGAGATATAGAAGAATAAAACAACTTATAGTATTGTTTTCGTACAGCAACGACACAACGAACGAGGAGAATGAAGTTCATTGCGTGCAACAGAATCATCACCTTCAAGAATGTCAAAATAAAAATTCAGTATTCTTACGACAAATATTATGAGTGGCAGAGAATTTTTTTCTGTAAAATCTTCGCACTGGTTAAAACGTCTGGGACGCAAGTCCGAGCGACACAAAATTCTTTAATACTTTTCGTATGAGAGAAACGTTTTTGAATAGTTTCAGTTTCAAATCACTCCCAGCCACACAGAAATTCGAAAAAGAAGTAACATTTTTCAAAATAGATTGTTCGGATTTAAAAAAGTTGTCTGAAAATCAGCAGATAGAAGGAAAAAAATCTCATATTCATAAAATGCAAGGTAGAGAATATATTAATTAATAATACACTATTGGTTCTATTATTGAATCACACATGTATTCGAGTCATAAAATGTAAAAGGAATGGTTGCCATTTATGTAAGCAGTGTAGAATTGTACCATTTGAGAATATCACAGGAATTATGTTCAATGAATTCGCAGGAGGATAGGGATCATTTTCACAAGTGTATTTTAAGACCAACCTTTTGTATAAAATTGAATGTATGTGGATAATAGAAAACGCTACTTAGTATAGTGTATCAGTTATGAAAAGTATACCACCATAAAATGTATATCGACTTAACTGAAACACGATGTTCACTATGAGACAGCGTCAGTGCCTCTTGCATTGCTAAGTGGCAACCCGTGGGTCTCTAAGGCGAAGCGGGTTGCATCACGACAGGGGCGCTGTAAGGCATCGCGCTGTGCGGTCAGCGATGTGGCCGACGACGGAAGTTCTCGTCGTTACAGCTTCTCCTTTGACGATGAGGGCACGCACTAACCGAATTACTAAGAGCAAGCTACGGGACTGAATATACGGAGACTGGCCATTACAAGGGCTCTCCCAAGGGGTGAGTTCTCTTTGTTGACTAGGCCATTCTGCTTTCGCTATTCTAACCGCGCGCCACATATTGTGAACACACACACACGATCTCGAGCGTTTCAAAAGACACACACGGTATCCAGGAATTCTAATTGTAAGTACAAATTGTACGAACTTTAGCTACAAGAATGGAGCTACAAAAATTTTATTGGTCCTTTTTACTTTCATTTCTAACATGTGAAATGTATGCAAAACGTATAATTAAAATCAAAAAGAAATGTTCTTTTGTTCTCTTCTGATCGTCATGAAATTACCTATTCTCAATCCTTTAAAGCGTCGTGTGTATTAATAAGTCGAATTTATGTAGGTATTAATGTATGAACGATTTTAACCCCTAAATAACTAATCAAAAATTATGGATCGAAACCTAACTTGCAGACTATTTGGTTACTTTGACAACACATCACCATCCTAGAAAGCACTTTACGAGACCATACATTTTCAGTGCACTTCCAGTCTCCGAAATTACATTGTTTGTGAAAAAATATAAATCAGTGTAACGTGTAAAATCTTTGGACATGTCTTATCTCTTCGTCATGCGTCATATCGTTTCAGAGATACATTCAGAAATAGAATTGAGAAAAATAATTATTTATTTCGGCTCATAGAAGTAAATGAAAGTGTAGAATTCCAAAGAAAGATCTTATCAGAGCCAAAGTCCTTATTTGTGAAAATTACTCATTCCTTTACTTGGATACGCATCGCACAGAAAATACTTTTGCTCTCAATTCAAAATTTAGTTGTTGTTGCAAACTGCTAATGGAGGGAATGAGGCGTAGGTTGACTTAAGCCCTTCTTCAGTAAAATCCCTAGAGACGCAACATTACTTTAAGTCTCTTGGAGAGAACAGGATCTTATTTCACCCAGCGTGAGACGTAATTCGCGGAGTGGGCGTCTCAGAGGAAAAGGGAAGGGATCAAAATACCAAACGCGAAGGAACGAAACGGAGAGAAATAACTCCAGGAAAAACACGACATTTCAATATACTAAAACGACACTCTTTAATTTACATTATTGTCCAAATCTCTACGAAAAACGTGGGCACGGACACCCTACAGAACGGAGGCAAAAAGATTAATAACTGAATGTTAAAACAAGGTAACGGTCAATTATTAAGAATATACGAATTATTTCGTATTTGTTCATCAATTTAGAACTTACTACAAACCAAAATTTGATACTCTATTTGTTTTTTGTTTTTGTTTTTCAAAGGAAAAAGTAGACGTCTTACGATAAAATCACGAAAGTACTGCCCAAGGTTGGTAATGCGAATTGTAGTTTTCATGTAACAATAAAATACAGTAACAACAAAAAATGAAGAAGAATTAAAAATGTAAGATTTAGATTAAAATGTGATACACAATAAATATCCCAGGATTTCCGAAATTGATATCTCAAAAAAGGATTACAACAAAAATACCCAAGACTTGAATCGAATGGAATAATGGTGAAAATAAGTAGACAAGAAGCTTAGTCAAAGAGACAAAAGAAAGAAAATCCTCCGAGAAAACTCAGAAACGCTTCATACGTAAAATGTGTGAAGTGAAATAAAAAGTTAATAAGAATAAAAGTTAATATGTGGAATAGTCTCCACAGATTAGTAATAATAATGCAATAGTATAAGTCACATAAGTACACTGAGGAAACACTATAGTCGTGAGCTCGTTAGGATTGGAAGTGCGATCCAAATTCAGATGAAGGAAAAGATTTCTCACAACTTCTGGATTTAGACATCCGTACCTTATATTTAGAATAGAGTAAGATCTGGATGCCACCAGTGAAGGATTGGAGTTCACAATCAAAGTTTTGGAGATTTCCTTTCCATACTATGATTTTGGATCTCACATCCAAACCTGTTTTCTCAGAGTAGCATTTCAATTGTCTTTGAATTTCTCAACAGTGTAATAAGAGAAAAAGGCGATTTCCACATTATTCGATTACAACAATATATTATTTATTGTTTTCCATAACGTTCAGAATCATCTTACCGGACCGATTCCCTTCAACGAATCGATTCACGACACGGGGGTTACGTTTCATACAGTACCGATCATTGACGACCGCACCTCACTTTCCACAAACATTTGTCAATCATCATTTGTACAAACATTTCATCTCCATGCTTTTATATATGTATGACAAATTCATCTCCATCTTTTATATTTGTAAGACAATATTTTGATTTTCTGCGGAATTGTGAATTCTTTACATCGCGTCATTTTATCTACTGTCTTCCTTTGATTGCGCAATGTCTCTTATTAAGTGCGGAGAAATTTTTATTATTAATGTCTCTCATCCAGCACATGTTGCATTGGCAGCGGTACATGTCCAGAGAAACACACAACACAAGCTCTGCAATAGCTTTTTTTAGAAGCGAAATTCCTAGGGATAGGGAGATAAAGAGGGACAACTGGTAGGGAGATGATGGATCGAAGCGCAAGACCTTGGCCGTGAGCATTACACCCACCCCAGGTCATTGACCGGCCGCACTTTCCCTGTGTATTTATCACGGTCGCTCTGGCGCCAACGGAGTAAAAATAACACTGATAAAATAAAAAAGTAACTCTCGGTGCAAAAGAAACGAGTGTTCCAATTTCAATAGAAATGAGAAGCCAATGCCAATGAGAAAATATGCTAACATTTGTTCTGTCGTGTAATGAACAAATTTTGCTTCGTGAAGTGTTCCACCAAGAAAGAAATCATAAGCCAAGAATAGTTATGCAGTAGTATTGGTAGAATTCTTTCTAATTCCGTCGTAAATATTATGATCACTGAATGGAGCCGTAAGTAACAAACAAACAAACAAACAAAAAACAAACAAACAAAGTAGACTGAGGAGGGACATAGATGAAGGTCGTTTAAAAGTGAATACGACTTTAATGTCAGAACAGGTACTAGAATGGAAATCACTTAAACTTATTTCAATGCTTTTTGACCTGAATATTTATTTAGAATTTGCTTCTTTATCCATAAAATAAATTGTGAGAATTACTCTGCCAGTTATATCGGTCAGACTGTCTTAAGATTAGAATTAATGCCTAAAGGAGGAATGTTAACAAGAATGACAAAAGTGGTGTAATAGTTGATCATTGTATAAATAAAGATTACAAAATAAAATGGGAGGGTACTGAAATTATGGATGAAGCAAATTTGAAGAAAAAAAAGATACACATATAAGTGTATATAAAAACTACTCCAATTTGTATCAATTTGCAAAGGCTTATTATGATTTTCTTTCAATGTTCATTTAATACAGTTATTCATTTTTTGTCCAGTAACTATGAATTAAAGTAGTGCATGTTAACCTCATGACTTGAACGGAAGTCGAAACGTTGTTAGAAATTGTAAATAAAAAACCTGTCAAATAAAAATATAAATAAAAATATGAATATATTTGGGTCACTTTTTCTGTAACGTATTCTTTTGAGACACTGTTTACAAAGTTTGTTGTCATTGCTAATCTCGTTTCTTCATGTCTCTCAGAAAAATATTACGTATCCGCGCTCAAATGATAACGAACAAACCTCACCACTAGCTTCCTCGAAGAGCCAAACGCGAGGTTATGAACGTTAAACAGCGCAACCAACAGGGAATTTGACTCCATAATGCAACGTCAGTTCGCTACATAATGGAGGCATTACCTGTAACAGGAAACACCAAACTAGCCATATTATATTGAATTCAATTCATTTACGAAAATATGACAAACTTCTGTTACGTGTATTCCAATGATTCACACATTTTTTAAATATTTTACCTATATTCCCTTTCAGTAATCTAAAAGAAACTAGTATAGAAGTACAAATCGATATTGTACGGGATAAAACATTCTCTATTTTAATTTATTCTTAGTTAATTAATTATTAAACAATGAGAAAAAATTGAGGAAAAAGTGACCCCAAAAGTCAAATATTTTTACTTCGTAAGTAGCTGAATGTTTCCTAACATAAAATTTAACAAAAACTTATATTAAATTTAATGTCAAAAATCTATGAGTACGTGGATGACAAACTAGGTCTCTCCTTTCCTTCAGGAGAGTAATTATCTCATGAATCAAAGGACCAAAAAAGGCGGCGGATTCAACATTTCGTACTAGCGTGACAGGGGATGGGATTTGGCAAAATGTTGCCCAACGAATAACACTAATGGGTCAAATTTATTTATTTGTAACGCAATATTTCGATTCTCATCATCAAATTTGAATTATTGAAAGCTGAAAAAATTACATAGTATATTTCTTTATTTTAAAAAGAATTATTTTTGATATTTAGCATAATAAAAAAATATTTTCATGCTATAATATATGACGGGTTAATTCCAAACCCAATTTTCATATTTTCCCTCACCGGACATACCACGTCAAATATTAATTCTGACAGCGTTAATTTATAACACAACGTTGTGCCGCCAACGTTTGATGAAAAATTTGATGTAAAATGTACAATAACCCGCGGGTTGTAGTCTCGTGGGCCGCATACGGTGACTTGACATCAAGTGATTTCAACACTGCTAGTGTCTATTTTGGCTATAAAAGTAATTTAAAGTTGTAGTAAAAACAATGATTTAAAAATCTTTGATATGAGGTTCTTACTCCGTTCTCGATTCTCCTTAAGCCATTAATGTAGCACCTAAGTGTGTCTAAGCAGTTACTTCACAAGTTACGAAATCCTCCTCGTGGTAGGTGTGCACTCCGGAGGAGCACGTGACAGAGCGATGAATAATGAATAAGGCTCCCCCCAACCTCACATGTATGACTAACAATTAGCTAATTCTAAATGGAATGAGTTCGACTACAAAGGATTCAGAACAGCATGAATGGATAAGAAATACTGAAACTGGTGGTATAATAATTCCTAGTATTCGCAATCCAACGTACGGGAGAACAACAAAGAGTTCGCTTCAGCTCTTTATTCCCCGAGTAACGCAAAGTTTTCCCTTTTCAACTAGATATTGACCGTGCAACTAACAGCAGTTTCTTCAGAACCTTCTTTTCTATTATATAAAGTCCAATCAATGTTTGGAGAGGGTTCAGACCAGTTCATAGCACAGATAAAGAGATGTGTATGTTTGGATTAATTACATAGTAATGGCTGATAAATTTCGAATAATCATCGATCTTACAGTGCGTAGCAATGATACCCAATACACTGCACGACGAAATTAAATGGAGCACTTACTTCATCTCACCATATAATTTCCATGTGGAAATGTGTCATCGTGAACTTAAGGCGAGGGTGTAACCATGTGTTTTCTAGACTCTCTTATCGGGAAGTATCTGTCACACCTTTGACGCTGAAACACCGTTTGAGTGTAAATTTCGCTAAAATTAAGGAAAAATATCACATTTTGAGATGACCGAGAGATCTAGTCTCGCGTGTACCGACTAAATAATGTCACCGCTAGATGTTGAGGTTAATACGTCACCTACATCAGAAGACAACCGTACACGTACACACATTCACTCATTGTTTCAAATGTTCTAAAACTGTTCATATGGTGTTCACTTGCTCAACGTACAGGGCTTCGATGTTCCATCAGCGCTAGGGATCCTACAAGCCTCCTTTTCAAACTATTCATCATTATGTGAAAATTTGTGTTCCACGTGTTGAAATAGATTGGTTTGCGGCAAAAGTCACGACAGGCATAAACTAAAATCGAACAACCGGATGAAAGCCATGTGGAATATTGTTAACAATTACACGTCAACTTCTGAAAATCGCGAAGAAAACGTTTCTTTACTAAACGATGGCAAAATCGTATCAAATCCTCAGGACATCGCAAGTTTGTTTAATTCTTACTTCTCAGAAGTTGGTAAAATAACGAACTCAGTATATCCAAATCAATGTCCTCCAATTATATCCACCCACTTACCCAATTCTATGTTCACTTCCGAAACTAACGCCAGTGAAGTCATGAGAATCATCAGCTCATTAAAAAACAAATTTTCAACAGGCACAGATGATATACCTGAGTTTATTGTTAAATTTTCGTCCCACGCTATATTAAATCCACTCATAAATATTTTTAATAGTTCTTTATCGGAA
>NNCF01129081.1:876715-889239 GCA_002313205.1 Laupala kohalensis | reverse complement strand
CTTGCGGAGTACACCAAGGATCAATTCTCGGCCCTATACTCTTTTTTATTGTATGTGAACGACATGTCATCATCCACATCAGATTGCAAAATGGTTCTTTTTGCTGATGACACTCATTTACTGTGTAAGCACGCCAATGCTCAAAAGGTTTTGTATAACCTTTCGACTTGGTTCCATGCAAATCGTCTCATTGTAAACACTGACAAAACAGAGTCTATGTCATTTCACAATAGTAATACAAAATCTTTACCCCAGGTTTCCTCTTTCTTTAAACGGAACACAATTAAAAACTGTTACGAAACTTAGTTAACGCAGTTAGTCCACGTATTTCCTGTTGCGTATATTTTGCAAACTTTTACTCCCATTTACGTTACGGCATTACCTTCTGGGGTAATTCCAGTCTGAGTATTCAAACTTTCAGAATTCAGAAGAGAATAGTTCGGATAATTTGTAAATCTCACCCCCGAAACTCTTGTAAACCTTTATTTAATCAATTAAATATCACTTCCCTGCATTTATATTTACGAAACGGTCTTGTTTGTTAAGATCGAATTACTGATGTGCCACCCATGCTTTATTCGAAACAGTCTCGTTCACGAACACAATACTCACAATAGTAGTAATATTCATCGGCCTAGAATGTCAACCACTCTTTGCCAAAAAGGACCGCATCATTCGGGAATCGTTCTATGTAATTACCTGTCCAAAAATATAAAAGACATTATGAAATTGAATATCTTCAAATTCGCGGTTAAAAACTACGTCCTGCACCAGTGCTTCTACACTGTAAAAGAATTTATTGATTTTAATAAAAGTTAAATCCGTCTTATACTTTATCACGCCAATGCTGTACCACTTTTTAAATAACATATACCAATTTCAAAAACTATTTTCTTGCATGATTGTGTGGTTTATGGATCATATTAATTTAGTTTTATGTGCACTCAACTTTGGCACGGTTGTGTACATTAATTCTGTAGCCCCATCCTGGCCCCGGTTTTTCTCCGTTTTTCCTTCGGGTAGAGGCGGATTTCTTATACAGGTTCTCTAGGCTTTGTCTAGGGGCATGTTTATTGTAACAATAAATCGTGAATTTAGTATTTTTTCAACTCTTATGATTTTTAAACACTATACTCAGAATAATCTATAGTTTGATAATAACTTGTACATGTCATTTTTTGCGTAAAATTACAAACATATTGACATTCTATTAGTTTTATAACTCGCAGCTAACTTTTTATCTTATCTAGGAACTTATGCAAAACAAATTGAATCCGCCTCTGCCTTAGGGCCCTTGATCGGAATTGATGCGATGGTCCCTTGCTTGCTTCCGGAGAGTAAATTAATTTATTGTCCTCCACGTGGACATACGCAGTTTGTACTGGTTTTGACAATAAATTTATTATTACTATTATTATTATTATTATTATTATTAGGTGTAGTAAGACGTACGCAGAGCATCTATATAAAAAAATTAGTCCCACCATCTAACAGGTCCTATTGCAGGCGAGCGTACCTCCATCTTTCAATGTTTTGCGAGAGAGATCGCGAGAAAATGTTTTACGCGAGAAAGATGAGGATTTGATGCAAGAGATTGGGGGTATTTGGATGTACTTAATACATGCACACCAAAATGTAAATGTTCGCTCACAAAGATTCCCATGTATATGGTTTAACTTACGTCAAAGATAAAATTCCGGTATTACTTAGTATACTAAGTAGACAGATGTTAGTATCACAATTCGTGGGATGTATTAAAGAATAAAATTTTCATCAACATCACAGAAACGAGTTGCATGCGCAGAAATGAATGATTTGTGAAGCATGAAGTTTGGCGGGAATGTATTTTTTAAGATGTATGATATCCGAATTATGAGTATGAAAGTCTCAGTTACTTTTATAAGAAAAATGCAGATTACCGGGCGTTGCTCGCGATTGTTCTTAAACCAATCTTTTTTTACTCAAGAAAAATATCTATCCACATTATAAGATCAAAATACTTTCACTTACTGTTTTTTAACATATGTACATAATACTAATTTTACAAATTCATAATAATACAAATTTAATTCAAAACGTGATTTTATACACTATTTTCACTTTCACCTCCAGCAGGAAGAATAAATAAATTCTTGGATAAAACAACCCTTCAGCAAGCAACGTTCCCTGAATTCTGAAGCTGTACGAGAGAGAAACCAATCAATCGAGACGTCATCAATTAGCCCAGCTCACCACTCCCCCCTCAGTGAGGGATATTTAACCCCCATGTGTGCTGAACTTATGTCATCACGTCACTGTTTATCAGAAAGGTCCCGCAACTATAGATTAAAACCCTCTCTTCCGATTAAACGTTTACATGACACTCTCGTCCCACTCCATCCACGAGGTTTCTAGGGTTGCATCCCCTCTAAAACCCGAATGGTGGCCCAACTCTGATATGATATCCGACATATCAAAAATGTCTCTATTCGTCTCAGCATCTCAGGTAGAACAAGCCCGGTAGTCGGGTCGGTCGAATTTTTACTTTCTAGGAGAGGCATAGCGGTGGCAGCGCGACTGCGTCATGTCATAAAACCGCTTTAAAATCTACAATATTCGTCCAAATTTTACGATTTAAAAACGTTTTTTATTTGTTAAATGTACAAAATAAACATCTCATCGAGGTTGAGAATTATTGATTTTTTCCTTTTTAAATTACTCCCTTAAATTGAAATATAACACTTTTTATTATAGTTTTTATCGATAATTTAGATTCACATTTGTAGATAGACATTTGTTGTCACGGACGTTTTTGTAGAACCCTTTGAGGCAAACAATATTGCCATTCTTAGTTGTCACCTATCTCTAACCATTTAGACAGCGTAAGCGAATGTACCTCTCTTTTTTCCCGATTTCATTCACATTTATCTTCAAAATCAGTTTCAGTCTTTCTTTTTACAAATTTTTAAAATAAAAGTCAGCGGAAATTCTTTCTGAACATATTAACTATACCTTGCCAAATTTCATCACGATCGGTTCAGTGGTTTAGTCGTGATTAGGTAACAAACAGACACTTTCCCATCTATATATTAATACGAAATAATAAACAATTTTTAATTATTTATTTAATTAGTATGAAAGTATGGATGTTACCGATGACAATCTCATAAGAGATAAAGAAAATCTAATAAGATTTGAGACCTTTATTTTTGCATCAAAACAACAGATAGTCGTACATCTTGGAACCCATTAATTTACTGGATACTGTTAAAACTGAAAGCCACGACCCTTACGAGAGGTGCTGTGTGTTTAAATATCTGGAAATCATTAATAGGCGTAATGTCAATGCTCTCGCGTTTATATCAGTGTAAGTTCAGGGTCGTCTATTTGCGCACATCTTACGAATACCACGGTCCATCCGGAAGCATTTGATGCATGCTATTTATTTAAAAAAAAACTTATTAAAAGCACTTAATAACTTATTAAAAAGTTATTATTTAACATTTAATTAGATTAACAACCTGAGTCACCATCCATGAATTGTGAAGCATTGTATAAGCAAAAACCCCCACAGTCCCTTATTAAGTTACTGAATTTAACATTTATTTTCTTTATTATTCCGGTGGATCCCCAGGGGTCAGTGGACCACAGATAAGGATTTGCAGAGCACACAAACAATATATCTGACTACATAGTTGCGCTCCTATAAGTATTTCGCTATACATGCGATGTATAATGGACAAAATCGTAAGTCGCGAGACGAATGTAACGGTAGTGTGTTTCGGACTCTTGTATCGGTCAATCAAAATGGTCGGGTCACTTGTAACTTGAAATTGTGAACAAATAGCGAGTAACTCAAATCGAGAATAGCTCTCAATATAGAGTTATCCCAAATTCATGATACAACTTTAAGGGTTGGTAGAGCGCACTGTAACAATCATTTATTGAATAGGAATGTAAGGGCGCAAATGACACGTTAAGACACAAAAGCAGGACAGCACGGAGCACGTGTGAGGGATCATATTTGTTATAATTCCTATGTGAAATTATGGGAGTAATTAAAATGAAAGACATACTTTAAACGAAACTTTACTAGAACCCAGGAGACTCCAATTCTGACACATTAACAAATCTATTTTATTTAAGCACAAAACAACAACTCTGAAAAGTGGAATTGGTAAAAATTATTTTCTAAAACGTGAGCAATGTACTGTTATCCAAGTTTCTCAAAAATTTGTTTGCAGTGTTCTGACTCACCATTACACGCCCCCCCCAAGTCAACCCTACTGCATAAAGGATAAAATAAATATAAATTGATTTAAAAAAAATTCTAATTAGAGTTAATTCAATTTGCACACTTGCGAGATGGAACAACAACAAAAGAAGTCCAACGATTTTGAATATGTCTATTTTTTATTCTCCAGAAACCGTTCTACACCTTGCTATGTTTCTCGCACTTACATGTCAACTAGTTCCTGCGCATCACCAGTATATCATAGGAATGGCGCAACTAAAATGCTTGTCATAGAAATGTGCAACTAAAAGAAAACAATGTTAATAAACTGCTAGTTGAATCTTAGAAAAGCATTGGATAAGAAACACATTAATGCGTCTTTTAAAACACATAAGCGTATAATAGATATTTACTTAAAGTCGCTGGGGATAACGCAAAGTTAACTCTGCTTGTCCTAAAATAAGGTGTTATTTTGAGTTGTGTCAGTATGCTAGTGGGTGTGTGACATAACCTCACCGTTTCTTTTTGTAAAGCATCTCTTATTGTGTCTAAAAAACCGCATACACATAATCAACAATATAAAGAGATGTTGATATGTAGTTACAAGCTCGTACGGACGCGCTGACAAAAATCACACAACACACACCGGACGATGTGCGCCACGGGCAGTTCTCGATATAGCCAAGCTATTCGACACGAGGAGGCATTCCAAACAAACAAGGTGCGGCGCTAGCCTGTCCGCCTGCTCTGTATATCCACCCACGAGCATCATCTTTCTCTTCTCCTCTCCTCCCACGCATTTCTATCCTGTCATCGCTGTCGCAAGCAACTGCGCCTCTGCTACGAGGCTGATTTCCGACGCGGGTGTACACCGCGAGCGTCCCTACTCCACCACTCCTCTCTGACGTCACTAGGATAACATTCGAAGATAGTTCTGATCGCGACGCCGCGGCGGGCCAACTCGTGTGACCGGCTTCATGGCGCTCCGGACTCAAATCTCTCAGAATGATTTTCATCAAAGGAATTCGGAGTACGAAACACTTTTATTTTTAAATTAATATTACAAAAGTTTCATGCAAGTCATTTGATAAACGCAATATAAACTGAACAATATCTTCATTTTACTCGCAATACAAAATGTCGGAATTCATTAGAAAACATGTACATTAAAGCATTAATACCTTATCAATACTAGAAGGGCGCTTCGCATTGTCATTTTAGAAGTTCCAACGTACAAACTGAGAAATATATTTAAAGATAGTAATCTTGAAATTAATGAACGAACCGGGGTCGCCCCCGCGCACCCGAAAATTCAACATGAGCACTGTAACTGTATGAATAAGGGGAAAAAACGATAGGAAAGGAAGAGAAAAATCCAACAACTACTGACCGTGGAGCGGAACAAAAACAACAATGGGTCCCAGTTCGACTGTACCTCTTTCACTACATTCCATAATAGGAATTTTTCAGAATTTTCTTTGTGCATTACAAGCCACAAAAGTTGCTCTTGTATCACACCCGTATTTAGAACTCTACATTATCAAAATTCTATTCAATCCTAATGACGTATGTAAAGTATGCTTTATCCCGAACCTGTCACGCCGTTAATAAGAAAAATCCCAATCTCAGCCATTCTAATACATACAAGGAAAATGTTTAGAGAAAAAATCACTAATAAACCATCAACAGGCGTAGATACTATATCATTAATTTTTAGAAACTAATATACGTATAACGAATGCTATTATACGGATTATTTCAATTCTCCCTATCCCCCATGACTACAATGTTTTTAATTTCATAGAAAGTCAGGATTTATTCACCTATAATGACAGACGTTGGTATCTTTTCTCAGAATTGTTACATCTTCACAGAATGAATGAACAACACGTCTAATCCAGCTCTTGGCTCTTTGTCACTCAAATTATTATCCTTCACGCCTTAATGTTATTACATTATGTAAAAGTTATCTTGAAATGGAGTCCGCGAGATATTAAGTCCACCCGTGACATAAATTATGGAGTTTCGTAATACCGAACTTTTATGCTATGGAAAAATACCGTGTTCTGAACCTAATCCTAATCAAGAGTAATCCATCCCGATAGAAGAAGCCTCACCGTCGCCATCCTCAGCGTTCAACACTGCACTCGTATTCCTATGGCTCGCTGTCTTCCGCTTTCGACAGTATCCCTCTTCTTTTGGACACCCCTCTCCTTGGCAACGTCGAGCACTGCGTACATTTCCGTATCCAAACACTCGCACAAGAACGTCGTAAATGCACCAACACTAGGTCAACTCCCGACTGAAATGCTCTGGCGGCCGCCTGCTATTTTCGAAGGTCTTCCTCCAGATTACGTGAATCCACAGTCGAGTTGCATCCTATCAGGGACAATGGAATGGAATCCGTCGCGGAGCAAAGGAAAACTCCTTCGCTACGAACACTTGCGAGTGACGGAGCTGTCGCGAAACGAGACGTTTGGCGATTCCGCGGATACTAAAGAGCGCGACCCGCAGTCAGTCGGTGGAGCTAAGAGACCGCCTCCGCCATCGACGCCGCATCGCTTCTACATCGTCGCCGTTGCTGCCGCCGCGGGTGATTACGTAGAGAGCACACATTTATCGAACAGAGGCCGCGATGGCGACGACGAAGGGTGGGGAGGATTGGTGGACAAAGATACCAAAGAAATAACAACAGTTGGTGGTGGCGGCGGCGGAGACGGAATCGAAGGGGTGACGCAGATATCTTAAGAAAAACGTCTTACTAAAATAGTAATTTAAAATCGTTCAAATTTCCCGTCCAAAAATTCATCGATGTTAATTGAAAAGTTATTTGTTTAAAAAATAACACATTTTAAAAATAATTTTATCTTGTTAATTAGTCAATATTTGGAAAAGATATAGGACCTTTATTACAATTTATTGTAAATTTTGGGGGTTTCCACAGGGGTGTAGTCGGGACTTTGCGAAGGGAGGAGGGTCTCTAATGTGCAAATAAAATAATTCCTACAAATGCTCGTATTTTATTTTTATAAAAAATATTAATGTAAACTCGGAGCCAACTCAGTCATCGATCGACATATTCAACAATCCTTTAAATAAATTAAACTACAGTAAGTAAATGTTATATTTTTCACAATAATTTGTCGGGATCCCAAGACCCTCTTTTGGCCATGTCCTCGGTACCAGGGTCTATACAGTTCTCTTCGTTCTGGCTACGTGTCTGGTGGCAGCAGCGAATATGGATGGTTGGAGCGATATGACGAGACGCGTCGCGGCAAAAGCAATCGGAAGTTTCAAAAGAAATTGTGAGGATGAGAAGCAAGTGGCGGCAGCGGCGATGGGGGAAGAGAGAAAGAGAGAGGAGGTCGGAGGGCGGGTTGGCAGCAGGCCAGCAGCGAATGCGCCGCCCGACCCGTCGACGACCCCGCGACCGGCGTCCTGGCGCCGTGGTGGACTCCGACTCATCCATTCGCAGAAATCCATGAAGCACTGCTTCATAACGTACCCTCATTCAAATCCGAATCATTGATTTTTTGTGTCATAAAATACACGAAAGAGAAAAAGGAAAACACGGTTTGGAGGACGATCGCTACGAAACTCTCCAGTAGCATACAAGCGAATCACAAGAATGGTCAACATAAAACATTCCGCTACTCAACGTTCCACTATGCCAAAAAATACTTCAAATCAAGAAAATTGACGTATTAATTTCATTATTTTTTATTTCCTGCCACATCAAATTCTTGTATTAACAGTAACCTCACTATACGTAATTCGTAAGTAAATAAAATTGATGTAGGCGTAACTTCCAGTCAGTATCTGATGATGCAAGGACACCACATTGTGGTCTTTTCAACAGAAAGTAAAAAAAAAAAAACGTGAAAAGAAGGCCACACCATGATGACCAGAACGTCAATTACGAAGACCTGGAACGACCTATATCATTAATCAAAGTGGTTTACTTCAGTAATTTTCTTGACAACGAATGTTTATTTCTACGTATGATTCATTAAATGTTATCAAAGAACCTAGACCAACAAGTTACTGCACAAGATACATTTAGTTTTCTTTCTTTTTGAATGAAACTAGGTTTTGTTGAGGATTTTTATTTAATTGATTACATAGGTCAAATGTATGAATTAGTCTTCAACTTGGAAAAGACAGAAGATAAAACATAACTATTCGCGAAAGTCTGCTGAAGTAATCGTTCATACACTACGTCATGCGATCTTTGAGGATTTTTAACCCCCACCTTCGTCCTCCTCCTTAACGTGACGTCACAAAAGGACCTACCCTTCTCCCATCATGACATGTAAACAGTAATTAAAGGAGAAAATATAATAATTTTTTATACTAAGAGAATTGTAAAAGTCAGTAATTGACAGTGTCGCACTGAGAAAATGGTACGTAAGAGATTACAAGATTTTTGTTTTCATTGAAAAAAAATTTGTCTCAATTGAGACAATTTTAAAAATTTATTATATACCAAAAGTAACGTCACGCTTCCTAAAATACCTCCGGCCCCCTTCATCACGTTTCGCCAACCCTCCTCTCCACAAGGCCGTGGCGAAATTTATGAACGATCATCTAACTAAAGCGCTCGCTCCTTATATTAAACAGCAAACCAAATAGAGAAAACTTTGATACAATAAATGGCAATGTAAACAATTTGTCATGTCCGGTTACTTTCAGCCAGGATCGTAATCGAACCCCTGGAACCCTGCCTTGATCGCAGGGGTGTTAAACACTACACCACCCGTGCCTTCCACAACTGTACACCATTTTCACCCAGGTCTAATCCCAATAGACCTGAGACACGATACAAGAGTTAAGTGAACCCATGCGGCAAACTATACCGTGGGTTCAGGTTTCACACGTTCCTGCGTGTTAATGTGTTATGCATATATTTCTTCCGGATACCTACACGTCGAGAAGATACGAGGGTAATAACATTCGGCGAGATGGAAATGCTGTTCAGTTGTGGAAGGCGACCGGGTGGTGTAGTGGTTAACACCAGTGCGATCAACGCCAGAATCCCACGTTCGTTTCCAACTCGTCGCCATTTTTACCCAATCGAAAGCTATACATATATTCTCCACGTGTAGGTTCACGGAAGAAATATACGCAAATGATTTTCACACAACATTTTTCAGTCAAAATACGACTCACGCAAACACTGAATACTGAAAATCGTTAATTCTCAGGATCTTCCAAACTCCAATTCCATGACAAACAAATCATTGGCTGTTGATGTATGTACACTACTGATAACATAAAAGGGTCCATTTATTTTTCTAAGTCCCACGCTCTGACCAGTTTTGGATCTGTTAGGTTTGCAACGCCTCCCTCCTTTTGCTTTCACTTCGACGTGAAAGCAAGAGGAGGGAGGTGTTGCAAACCTAACAGATCCAAAACTGGTCAGAGCGTGGGACTTAGAAAAATAAATGGGCCCTTTTATGTTATCAGTAGTGTACATAATGCAACGCAGGTAGCGTGTTGGACTAAGTGCCTCCACCAGATCTACGGCAGCACTTAGTGCTCCAAACTACCGACGCAAAAATTAGGATGCGCTAGTCACCACGGGGTTGTTGGCGCGCATTTGATAGAATTTACAAGTTGTGAGTTTACTTTACATATTCAAGAAGAAATTCAACTGAAATAGCTAACTCACACATAAATGTACTGTATATTTCTTCTAGTAGATAGAAGTTCAGCATCCTTCAATAACGAAACAACAAAGCAAATGATTACTAAAACAAACCACCCTTTTAATGTAACATTAGAACTTTTCTGATTTGTTCACCTATATAATGTGGATAGATCGAGGAGCAAGTCCCGCATCTGTACTGGGGTACATCAAAAAAGAAATAAAACACGTATACACAACTCGGATTATCCGAAGCATAATTCTCCGGAATCCCCCAGTTAAACGAATCTATTTTGGAGAAGAACAATGAATTTAATTTAAAACGAAATAATTTTTCAATGATCAAATAAGTGAGCATTTTTGACGCTTACAATTTTAGTTGGATTAAAAATCGTACATTCTATTTCAATAAAGTTAACGTTTTCACAATCTTCTTTTATTCCCGAGCTACAGAACCAATCATCCGTATATTCGCACATCTGAATTATCCCAATCTCAAGTTAGTTAGGATAATTGGAGTTACATTGTCATATGATGGTGTATTGCTCATGATTACTACGTAAATTAACCAAGAATAGCCATTCAAATACAAGTTGAATTCAGAATGCTGAATCACGGAAAACTTGTGTGTACAACTGAAGCTCAACGCTACTCCGAATGGAGCGAACGGTTCGTTGTGAGGTGGTCAGAGGCTATTAAAATAGCGGAGCGCACGCGAACGTCATATTCTCATAAACGAGAAGTGACAGCGAAGGGTGCAATGAGGAGGGTGGATGGTTGGAAACTTCAACGAAACATGCGTGGAATATCTACGCGAAGATTGACTCGAAGCCTAATTCTACTCTTCAGAAAAGTAAGGAAAGAATAATTTGGATATAGTGCAGTAAAGAAGAACAGTTAGAACACATTAACAATTTAATCTATTTAAGAAAAGTAATGTTGAATTTCGTAGGAAATGTTTCTCCCAAATTCAAAAAATCAATGAAGTAGGGAAAAATTTCACTGTCCAATCTTTTTTATTAACATTTAGAAAGAAAAACACCAAATCAATCAAATTGAAGCTTCATGTTACTTGAAGTGATTTACTCACCTGTCAATTCTGTGACAAACAAGGATTGTTTGAAACATCTTCCTTCTGAAGAAGATTCTAAGCATTATCAATCAATATTTGATAATTCAAAAATTATATAATATGTCCTTTATCAAAACTATAAACATTATTTGAAAAAGTGAACGGACATAAAAATAAAAAAGCAATAGGGTTTACCCCATATTTACACGCATCATCTTTGAGTAAACTATAACTTTTCTGTCCATATTATTTCATCTGTTTTACATGATCAAACATAATTTAATATACTCATTTCCACTTATTGGAACTAATTTAAACTATACATTTCTTCAATACAATTATAACATTAATAGCCAGAAATATATGTATATACGAGATTCCACTCCATTATGAGATTTATCTAATGTTCGAAGAACTACATTTGTCGTATTTATTAAAAATTCCGCTACATAGAAAAATAGGGTTAAAGTTTTGCGATATTTAAGAAGTACACCATTTTAACTATCAGTCAGGTGGCTAAAACTCAAACCTTTCTCAACATCATTCCTAACTTCAATTCCATTTCCATCGCTATATAATTATGCAGCGTTTCTCAAACCATTTCCATTGTCAACTTCTGTTATAATTTATCATGTTCCACAGACTATATAAATAATAAAATTTCATAAAACGTCACCCGTGGCAGATAGATGCTGTGTAGGTTTATCAAACGCGTTTAGTCTGCCGTAAACAGCCTTCAACATGTTAATAACATTGAAGTTCTTTTTCGTCGCTGAATGTAGAGAAAAGAGAAGATATTTGTTGGGTGTTATTTCTAGTCTCTGAGATGATTAACAATACTGTACAACATCACACGTTACTTTTATTTTTTAGGATCTTCTTGATTGTAAACTTCTTCGAACTCTCTTAAAAGGAAAATTTAGAAAAAAATTACATAAATATAACAAACATGACATGATATGAAGAAAAAAAAATATTATGCCCACTTTTTTAACACTAATGAGATGACTAAGATTCACTATATACACTTCCTGCTCTGAAACGTATTGAGAAGAACACAGGATACGTAATAAATTGTATGCATAAAAGTAACATTATAGTCGAGCGGGGAAGTAGAAAGAGACAAAAAACGTCAATGGGTTCATATAGGAGTGAAGAGCCTGGGGCAGGGGTGGGGGGAGGTCCCCCCCACCCCACTCACGGAGACTACATCTTTTGTCTCTGATATCTCAACAAGATAAATGGGCAAGGTTGCCAAGATCAAATTACACGGTACGAGGTTGAGAATGTCACGGTTCATTAAAACACACGTAAAGATCCGGTTTTGAGAAACCTCCAGTGTCCAGTGCACCTGGTGGAGATTAAAGAATATATAATTCTCCTGTTGAGCGATATTGAACAATATAGGATTTTGAGAAGGAATTATGTAATCATAAAATTGAATAGTCGAAATTAATGAGAATTTGTCTCTAGTTGAATCTAATAGTTTTGAGTGAACGGAGAATTTCCTGACGTGATATTTCCTTATAGAATCGAACACGTTCCAATATCACGTCTGGAAATTCTCCGCTCACTCAAAACAACACACACAT
>NNCF01129081.1:856123-876710 GCA_002313205.1 Laupala kohalensis | reverse complement strand
TATATATATATATATATATACATACATACATACATACATTCTACACACACTTTCCAGTACGTAGATCTTTCCTGAGATTCCTCGACTCCAGGTAGATTTCCGGATAGAACTTGCGATAAGCAAATCATTTTATTTTATCTTTTCACTCTCTTACTGTTCATTTTCCGTTATTTCCAATAGCTGTCAACTGATTACATCCAATCAATTAATAACATGAGTTTAATGCGACATAATACATTATTGTGTCTTTCATGTCAATTTCAAATGTAACTTCGATCGTCTTTAAATATTTTGTTGAAGTTCTGCACTGAAATAAAAGCTGCCAGTTCATTGGCAGTAAATACCAAGACGGAATGGAAACAAACCACAGTATGAAAAAAGGTTCATCATACATAATAAACCGTTTAAAATATATAAATGAATAATCTTAGTCTGAACTTAACTAGAAGAAAGTATCATCACTTCCTAGGAAGAGACGTCAAATCTTTCCAATTTCCTTCAGATATTGTACTGGTGACTTGGTTTTACCACTTTTAGACTTTGACGTAGGGCTAACTCATATACATGGGATGCTCAGAAAGAAATCTGATTAAATATACGAAATATTTATCAGCAAACAACAAAAACTAATAATCTGAACGAATTAATGTGATGTTAAAAATCTAAATAATGAACAACAGAATGAGGGTTTGACATCATCTCCCCCCCCCCCCATAAAAAAAGAATTGAAGCAAGGTATGTACGAGAAATTAAGACGGAGAAATCACTAAGAAATGAAGAAGTCCTACACACATGCCTTCCGGAAACAGTAATCTCTCCTCGAGGCATCGAGCGCTGAGGAGTCACGACTTGAATGTTAATAGGCAGCAGACCTTCATACTAGAGCTCATTCGAACAAAGGAATCCACTTGACCATAAGATGTATTGCGTCATTTTAATCTACTACGGAAAAAGTTAATGGTTACGGACCTATGAAGAGCCTTCGGAACAAATAGGTAAGAAATGAGAGACTGGGACGTATTTTATCTATGAACATGTGTACCGAAAGATATTCAATTGTAAGAAATAAAATGAACTTATAATCCCAGTTGAAGAGTATAATTAGAAACGAAGTCAATGAAGGTACAAATATGGTAAACAACCAGTTTAGTTCAATAGTGGCATCAAATTTAGAGAGAAGACCAATTCATTAAATGTAGTACATATAAAAACAAATAATGTTACGTTGAATAAAATTGGGAGACGGGACCGAGATTCGAACTCAGGATCATCAGCTTAAGACGATGATGCGCTTACTAACTGTGCCACCCCGTCCCCTTCTTCCAACAACGTATGATAAATTATTCACATTATCATAGTTAAATACTAGAAAATTTGTTTTAATTTCGAATATAATTGTAAATAGTATAAATGATGTGTACATAATAAATGACTATCTGTTTCTTGTATCACTAAACTCCTATCAAAAAACTTAGATCATAAGGGTCGAAGGAAGATTGATAAGATCGTTTCATTATTCTGGAACTCGAATATAATCAAGTTACAAGCGGATGAAAATGTCCTGAGTATACTTTACCGAAGATTTTTGATACATGAACTATACGATATTGTGTCAAGAAACGTGGTCATTATAACAAACCAATTGATGTATCAGGAGTAGATCATTCTATCTGGACTAGTCTTGATTAGCGTATACGACTTCTAATCTTTTATAAAATGTGCTTTTCTCTTTCGAAAGTGTGTTAATAATTACTGAAAATGTATTTTACCTGAACACGAAAACGTGAATTTTAATTTCAGCTCTAAAGACAATTCCGAGGTCTTGAATGATGATAATGGTCAGGTAGCATCAACGCGCTTATTAAATCTCATTGTATAAAAGATTTGTTTCTTAATGAGTCATGTAAAGCAAGGTTGTTTTTCATTCCGGATGCTACTGTTTTTGCAGAATAGGTAGTACCAGGAAGCATGCGGTAAAATGCGAGAAACTAGTTGATAACATTCGAGGTTACGAAAACCGGATTACTGATAATATTATCTGTGTTTACAACAGCGTGTTTTCCCGGTAATAAATAAAATTTCAAAACTAACAAATGACATAACAATGTGGAAATTTTTAACCTCACGTGACATTTACATTGAGAAACTTTGTTTTAAATAATGCATTTTTCCCGCTTAAAAAAAATTAAAATAATATTTCAGTTCACTTACAAAATATTTTGGATGAGCACCATTTGAATTTCCCGGTATGATACATCCTTACAATGTTAAATTAAATTTAAATATTTTTATTCCTTTCTGAATATAATACAAGTAGGATTTCAATTTTAAATACATATCTAAAAAAAGTGAGATATATTAGACAAGGATATTGTTATTTGGTGTAGAAAATTAATAATACTGGATAAAGTGTTTTACTTATTTTTTAAAATATTTTTCAACAATCGATTGCAGATCACAAACTGGAAAAGCATCGCATAATATTTGAGTAGACTCGTGGTTCAGAAATAAAAACTTTCGATGTATTTAATAGAGAAAAATAAACTTTAACAGTAATTTTATTTATTAAATAGTCTACATAACGAGGTAGTGAACTAGGAAAATATTCTAGGAAAACAGACTAGTAAATATTTGATTATTTCCACTTTACCAAAAATATATGTTCTGTAGTGGACCAGAAGAAACGTTAAATATTGGTCAAAGGTTCAAAAATACGGTTCTGTCTGAAGTCGTAGTAAGTTGCAATTACTTGATCACATAAAAGTAAGTACTCAATTATTCGGGTAACAAAAGAATCATTAGGTCTGCCTAAACGACTGTCGTATGACTTCGAAAGTTGTGTTTTTCTCATTAAATTGGTTTAGATTTAGAGTTATCTATCTCGTTTTTTTTCGGACTATAACAATACTTTCGCTTTACACGTGTACTAAATACGTAAAATTCTCCTACCTATGTAGGCTCGCTAATGCATGACGTCGTCGGCTGACATCGGCGTAAAAATATATTGCTTGTAATAGATAACTCTAACATAGGTTCGTAATTGATAACTTGTAGCATGTAACTGTAGCTAGTCAAGATGTATACCCTTACTACAATCGTGAAACATTTAACGCGAATAATTGTTATTTTCAAGTAATCATAATTAGATTTCCATATTAATTTTGTATAGTTACGTGCTTCAGCGCAATGACCAACGGGTTTGATCGGAAGCTGAGAGAGTGGGTTCGAGACCGCATTAATTGAAGAATATAAGATATGCAAAATAGCACAGGCTAGGCATGGCTCTGTCAACGCTACTTATGAGAACTTAGGAATACGTCAAGGATCAAATTACTGTGTCAACGACGTTAGAGTAAACTCATTCCAAACGCAATACACACTTTTTAAATACAATGAAAAGTTGGAGAAACACCAACACAGTGTTGGCTAAACTAGGTGGTGTAAGTAAGTTTTCAAAGTCACGTAAGAGTCGGCAGTTTTTATTCTGATGATTTTGAAACCAAGAAATCCGCCTTAATCGCATGTTCACTTTTTCAATTCGTCTATTACCAAATAATCGTATATAGACTACTAGACTACGCCAAGTCTACAGTTCGGCTGTGTGGTAAAAGCATAATTATGGGGTACGTATTCAAAGTTTTCGTAGTAGGGTACTAAATGGGGGTTAAAGTGAACTAGATTGAGCGGCATGGTTCACGAATCGGGCGAAACTTTAACACGTCCAATTTGCAGTTACCTCCTTTGTGAGATCAAATAGTGCACAGTGGTAGAAAGAAATCTTCTTTCTACTATGTCGTACATAAAAAGGAATATACTACCAAGATAGCAAAGAAGGTTAGGAAGGAAGATTATAGGAAAGACTGGGAGAGAGAGTATACGAGAAAATCGATGTAAAATAAAAGAACTAAAAGTAAGCAATGAAGGGAGGAAGAAGAGAGTGGAT
The DNA here is from genome assembly GCA_002313205.1 of Laupala kohalensis. Taxonomy (NCBI): domain Eukaryota; kingdom Metazoa; phylum Arthropoda; class Insecta; order Orthoptera; family Trigonidiidae; genus Laupala; species Laupala kohalensis. The sequence goes on along the minus strand of NNCF01129081.1, from coordinate 872,767 downwards.
GAGAAACAGTGAGAGCAAAAGAGAGAATGTAATTAAGAGTCGAACCGATTCCCACCGAAGCGAAATTCTCGTGAGCTGCTAAACAACTATGCACTGTAAGTGTACTTATAGAAGAAGACACGTGAAGTTGAAGCCTCAAAAAAGTCTATAAAATTTGAAAAATTGGCAATTAATATTGGAAAATTTTGAGTCTGAAGTGCGGAGGAGGGAGAACGATCGCAATCATCAACCCTACCGAGGTCTGCCAGTGGCAGAAATATCATTAAACAATTCGACTGATAATAATGTTATGTATCCATTTTGACATAAACATACCTTACCTACTATTGGAAGACTTAAAATACGAGTCCATGATCAAAAATTGGTATAATTTATTGTTATCTTGAAAATTATGGGAGTGGTTAAAATGCTTCACTTAAAAGTATATAAGTAAGTTATAAAAAATATTAATGTAAATAGGAGTGGCCCCTTCCAAAATGTATTCATTTGCGTTAAATGTCAAGTGAGGAGAAAACCTACCTACATTGATGACAAAAAAAATCGTCCAGTAATACGAGTAGTAAGTAAAATACTTAATTAGATGTTTTCCTTATATTGCGTATAGACTACTCCTAGTAATTAGACGTAACAGCATAATACATTGGCGCGGTTCCCCATGTTCATTCACATATGACAGGCATTTACTCAAGATTTATGTGACCGCCTGTAATGGAAGACAGCACATAAGGAGTCCCCTAAAATGTAAAAAATTAAAGTTTCATGCAAATACAATTTCTTTATAAAAAATTTATTTCAATATACTTAACATATGCCAAACTCCTTAAAATTAAGGTAATTTCATCTTGAAAATTTCCTGAGATGAAAATATTTACTTCTATTTTTGAAACGATGAGATATTGACTAAGCGATGTAATCAAAAATAAGTATGTCGAGAAATATATGTTAAGGAATAAAGGAGCAATAATACTCGCAACGAAGAGTAGTATAATTAAGGTTTAAAAAACAAACTAAATTGATTGCCAAAAATGAAAACAGTTATTACATTTCAGGGGCAAGTCCTTTGTTTTTAAATGTTATTAAATCAGTATCAATTAGACAAATACAATTTTTAGAGAAGTAATAATACAATTTAAAAATTAAAATGTCATGCTGTAAGTTAGATTTTATTTCCAAAACGAAAAGTAAAATTTGAGATATAATTCATAATTTTTACTCAGTTCCCTTTTAGCCCCGCAAAAGGAAAATAATCCCTTATCATGGGCTTAGCCAAGTGGTAGGGGGAGGGAGATACTTGCTCCCCCTAAAAAACATTAATGTATTAATTTAAATAATTTAAATAAAAATTTTAGAAAAGATAGAATTGAGTTCATTTCTATTTATGTTTCACATTTTTTTTTGTATAAATCGTACTTCCAATCAATAAATTCAGATACGAATCTAACACATATTTCATTAATTTGTAATGTTATCGAAAATAAGATATGAGAAGCGATATTGTCGCTACTTCAAGATTTTGTCAAATTATTGGCTTAATCCACGCCAACTGAATTCCATGAGATCTAAAATCTTTGATAGTATGTTGTGTCACGTTTCAGCGCACTTATTGCAGATAGGAGATGATAAATCTTCCTTGCCCCCTATTAGGTAAGGACCTCGTTCCCCGTCCCAAAACCTGGCTACGCCCTTATCATCATCAGATAGATTTTACAATAAGGACGGTGTTGCGGGAAAACGAATGTGGTACAGTACACTGGCACAGCGCCAGGTCTAATTATCTTGGCGCATCATAATCTCCAGCGTCCCGCCCGACATCTCTTAGTCAGCTATCGGGCGTTGTCTTCATGATCTTCCGATCTCAATTCCGGCGCGTCGTCATCCGTTCCAGTCGAGTGGGTAACCAAAGATTTCACTACGAATACACGACCCCGCTTATTCCACTGCCAACTGGCAGATTTCTTGTTCTAATATCACACGCACTATTTATAATCTAAGGGATCATAATTACGTTATGAGGGATCATAAATTTGAGAAATAATACACGACCAGGAATTACTTCTCATAAAACTGGAGACGTCCATGAACAAAAATCTGCTTGTAGACAACTGAAGGTTTATTCCAAGACAGGGTTCAATGAGAACTACTGAAAACAATGGTTCGAAATATCACCTTCATTTTCTCAATTTAATACATTTTAATTTATACCGCGTTGAATGGACCAATCTTGCGAAAATACATTTTCATAGCATACAATAAGGTCAGAAATATTATATTTGCAGATTTGCTAAATATTTTAATAAGATGATGACTAAAAGGAAAAAAAGCTCCTTCAATATATTAGAAAGCAAAAAAAAAGAAAGAAAGAAAGAAAAAAAAGAGAGAAAAGATTATGTTAATTCATAAACGGAAGTACTCAAGAATAATTTTTTCCCAATGCCTTCAATATGCCATAAATTAATTCTGGCAAATAAATCTTAAATGTCTTAAAATTGTCTGACGAACTTTTTGTCACACTTCAAGAAAATGTGTATCAATTATTATTTTAATGGTACTAGAATACATGGCAATTTAAAATTTCATTTTTGAATTTTGAGTGTAATTCTTCCAGATAAAAGAGCTGGGTAAACATCTGGGTTCTTTTTGTTGAGTTCACCACAACGCATTTTTTAATGAAAACGATTTACATTAATTTTTATACGAGTGATCAATGAAAACAATAAAGATTTTATCTTAATTTTTTTATTCTCCGCAAAATCTAAGAAATCTGAAATTATCAACGTGTGTGTACTTAAAGTCTCATAGAACAAAAGATTAGGTATGAAACTAATAAGAAACCTTTTCTAATGTACAACAAATTTTGAGTACTCTTTTTATTACAATTATGTTACTATGTCATCTACATGTTGTTTAAATCTTTCCCAGAATAAAATTTAAAAAATACCAATAGTCGACATTTTTGAAGAATTGTTCTTAAAACACTTCAACCTTCCAATACAAGGGAGCTGAATAATAAACACACAAATCATATATACGTACCGATGTATGAGTTATATCCATTAAATGATGTGAATAATAAAATGATTTCGATTATGAAATACATATTGTCACGTGTTAAGTAAAGGTGAGGGCGTAGTAGCGCAATAGTCAAATCTAACGCGACAAGCCCACATTCCATAGAAAGTGGTCAAGCGACCCAGTCTTGGGAAACTACTGGAGCTATATTTAAACACATATCTGGGCACGTATAGTCACTGTGCTGGACGCTGACGCAATGGTCTTAGAAAGCGACAACGGAGACAAGGTGCAACTCTCATTCAGCACTGAGATGCACATCTTAACATGCAAACAAACATTGTATATATTTTTTTTGTATTAACAGTTCAAATAAACAACGGTTAAGGACATATACTCCACATTTATTTGATCAATTGATGTGTGACAACGAACTGTTCATGATCGATGAAATTTTGTTTCAAAAGTAATTCAAGAAAATTAAAACCGTTCTGCGAGCAGTGTCGTTTTTAGACCCAGTCAACCACCACTAACCTACGCTAGAAATACTCGGGGACAAGTAGGCCTTGCACCACTCATCTAAAACATAGTTTATATGTTTGAGATTTAAATGATATCTAGCAAGAGTATTGAAAAGTTAGCGGAGTTGAGGAGCATGTTGTTTGAAGAATGCTGCACCGTCCTCCCGAGGGTGGCTTTGTAGGTTGAGAGGTGGCTGGTGCGTTGGCACTGATAACGAAGAATGGGCATTCTACATAATTATTAATAAGCAAGAAAAAATACAAAAAAGAAACGGAATTACATCCAAAGGCAAAAATCCTGCAATTCGTAAGAGGATAGGAGATTTGTAAAATCCATAAATAAACGAATACCTAAATAATAATCATTATTACCAATGCATTTTTGGTTTCAAATATTTTCATTAAAACGCTTCTTTAATTTACCTCAATAAAGGAACACAAAAATCTGGTTAAGTATGACAAAGAATGTGTTTTTCTCTCTCAGTTGCAAACATTACTTAAGAACTGTAAATACACTGCAAGGAACAAATGATCTGGAGAGGCGAACCGCGAATGTATGTGTTATGATAATGCAATTAATAGTCTCTAAATGATAACTCTAATGTATCTAAGACATAAAGCTTTACTTACACATCAGAAAAATATCACGATCCTAATACAATTTGACGTATCCCATTCCTTCCCAAGGCCAAAATTTTCGCATTGCTACAGAAAGAACCTCCAACAAATTCAATTCATTACCAAAACCAACTTCGCCCACGGCAAGAATGTATCCGAATGGTTTTGCTACTACGCACTAAGCACACTCAGGCTCCTCCTCCATCCAACGAGACGCCGCTGTCGCCGTGTGGCGCAGCGGCGCGGTGCAAGAAGCTCTCGGAGGGAACCATGACGGGAACGCGAGACGGGCAGGCAGGCGGGCGGGCAGACGGACGGGCGGGCGGGCGAGTGAGTGAGCGAGCCAACCAAACAGCAACCAAACAATGAACGGCCACGGAGGCGAACGGGCGCGCCAAAGGCCGTCGGGCACCGCGTCAGAAAGTGTGCGCTTCACCGAACGGCGGACCTTGACTTTCTAACTCCGTGCAGGCGACGGAGGTGTTAGAGGCGTGGGTGACGGAAGCGTGGACTGTGGCCATTTTAGTTTATACAAACAGAAAAAGTGTCAAAATAAATAAAATTTTTAGTCGAGAGAGATGAAATTACATAATAGATATCCGGTGTTAGTGCCTACGGATTCTACATGTGTCCTCCTCTATATCCTCTAAGGCAAATAAATATGATTCTCATTTGAATTATAACGCATAATTATGGACAAATGATTACGTCGGATTTGGTGAAGGTCGTCCAACAGAAGCAGAGAGCACTAGTTGGCGACCTTGATGACGGCAAGGAGGAGCGGCAAGGGAAAAGGGAAGGAGTAGAAATTAAGGAAGAGCGACTTGATACAGAACCAAATTATAGACATTTTAGCGGCTCAAAAGATAATATCCGCTTTAAAGGTAATGAAATAAAGAGAAGAAAATAAAATCCTGGCAACATTTTGTCTTTCCGGATACGACAAGAGTCTTGAGGTGTTCTTAATGCGAGTGGTTGGCTGGTTGGTTCGTACGAAGAGACGGACATAGAAATCGTTTGCGGAGAGGAGGGGAAGGGGAATACGATGCGGAAGCGATTGCCCGAGGTCGCGTCGCGAGTCCAAAGCCCACAGGTTGCCGAACGACGCAGTCGACCTCCGTCGCTTACTATGCCCAACTACTATAAACGTAGCTTCTCCTTTCAAGTGGCTGACTGCCAACGCCCTTGAATAGAGAGATAACGTTTGCGGGTTCGAGACGAAGTGTGGCGGACATTCCTTCTCTGGTTAATTCTCGGTTAACTAGTGTAAGCTTCAATTAAAAATTCAGCCTCAATACAACTACCCAAAAGTTATGATTTCCGTAGCTCGTAGGTCGAACACAACGTTCTTGACAATCATATGAATGTGATATAGAGATGACATTGAAATGTTTCCGCATTGTCATGGTACTAATTTATATTTTGAACTTTGCTCTGACGTATTTTAACTGTCAACTACTACAATGAAAACGAAATTCCTGCACTCAAGGACAAGTATAACTGAACACAAGTACCAAGAAAAATGTTTATTTATTTTAATATTGTTTTCCATTCACACCGTATCCTACTTCAACATATTATTTCAGACCAACTCGCAATAAACCCTATAGGCTTATAAAAATTGAAAATACGAAATAGAAAAAGCAAGTTCTAAAATCAAATTTGTAGCAAAAGTAGTCAACGTTCACAAATTTCTTAATAGTGAAAAATGTATCAAAAGCAACCTCACAATACCTTAACCAGAGTAGTAATTTATCATTGATTGAAAGCAGCAATTCAGAGAAACTCATATTAATAGATCCAACAAAAATAAACAAAACTGAAACAGTTTCAAGATAAGAAGAGATCGTTTTTTACCTCTCAATTTGGATCTCACATCCAAACCTGTTCTTTCAGTGCGAGATACACACACACATAGTCTTCCGGTACATTCACTTAAGGCTTATTCCGGGTTTATATGAAGAATCGATTTAATTAATTAAAAATTTATTATATACGATTTTAGAGTTTCGCCTTGACAAAAATAAATATTTGTTGGTTCAGGATAAGAAATCAGAATAGACATTAGATATTTCAAAATGCAAAGTAGAGTATCGTCGACGACTACCCCGTATAGACAAGCATAAGAAGAATCACCTTTCACTAAGGCATCGCAAACCGGTTATAATTTAGTTCTATATTTTGTCAGATCTGCTTACTTTAATTCAGATATTTCGAGAAAAATTATACTAGGAAATGTAACTTGCAATGTATGAAATCTAATACATTTTAGTCCAAAATATTGAAGAATTTTTAAAGAGCAAAAATAGTTCAAATGTCAAAAAGCACGGAGGAGAGATTGAGTTACCGCCTAACATTGAAAAGAAAGCATTGCGTCCCCGCTCAACATTTCTGTGCGAACAAGACGAGGTGTCGAATCAGCGCACTCCTTGGCGGAGGCTTGTGCAGGGGCACGTCACTCCCTCCTTTCCCCGCCAACACTGCAACACGGCCAACAAGTGAAGGAGTTAAGGGAGGGGGAAGGGGCGAACGAGTTCGCGACAGGAATAGCAGCATCGTCATGTCCATGCGGAAGCTACTTATCCCGTCTCCGCTTGCACTCAAGTAGTCGAGAACGAGGAATCAAGGAGGAGAACGAAAGGTCGCGACCGAATCAAACTGGAAGAAAGAATTGAAAATCTGAGGCGCACGAGGGAAAGAAAAGAACAAAGCGGTAGATACTCTTTTGTTTCGAGAGATCAGTTCTCGCCAGCTCTCTGAAATCCACTTTCAAAATGAGAGAAGCTGGCGAACAACGCTAATAAAGGAGTAGAGGATACTATAGAAGCCCCGATAAATGAATGGTGAGGCTAAGTTTGATATGAACAATTTGGTTGGTACAACCCCCGTGCCAAATAATCGCATTATACTAAAACACACATTATTATCCGAAACATATCGAAACTTTTATCAAATTCAGTGAGCTGAAGTAAATAATGGTGAATACAATGAATGAACCTTCCAATGAAAGCTGTAATATCAATCTCCGAAATTTTGTAATTTTTGAAAACAAATGACGTGATATTTTAAGACCGGAATAAGAGAGTTGTGTCTAAGATAATATTCATTACATAAATAAGGAATAACAATTCAAATGAAATATGATAGCTTGTATTATTTATTTCGAGGAGCCTAGTGCCTTTTCTTAAATGATCTAATTGAGCATCAGGAAAAGCTTGAGTATGGAGTACAACTAATATTTGTGATACCGACGCCTGTTTAAAGACGACAAAAGTTGTCAACACATTGGTGTATAGTTAATACTTCAGTTGAACGATACTAGATTATCTGATAGGATATTAGAACAATAATCATAGTAAACACATTTCTTTTGACAAAATATAATTTAAAATTACCTTAAAGATGGAAAGAAGAGTTACACTTGGATTTCTTCCATGTTAGGCTACTAAAATCGTATTGCTACTCGAACCTCTTGTTCCATTCAATGATTTGATATATGAAAGACAAACTGAAAGGAAAAAAATAGCACTCATGTACAGAAGGGTGTCCCGAAATTTCTTTCTTTTCCTTAGCGCAAGACCTCTTGAAATTTGCGTAATTGATCGCAATTACCAAAAATAATTTTAAAAATAAAATAAAAGTATATCTTTAGGGTTCTACCAATCTTCAAAGTTTTAAAAATATACATTTTTATGGTGATATTTCGCTATCCTTAATTTCGGCTCCTGAACTAAATATAAAAAAATATTTACTGTTTTTTTCTGTAGATGTAATACATACTCGACGTTTCGATTTGCATGCAACGACACGTTACCAGCAACTTCGAATTTGTTAGGTTTCAACCTGCAAATTCCTTCAAGTTTCAACTTGTTTCGAGGACTTTCTTGACTTTACTCGCAATTGTTTTGTTCGTAGCCAAAGTAATTTTTAAGCTATAAAAGTACTGTTGCGATTGTTACAGTGTTAAAAGCGGATTTTGTGATTTTTAAATAATGAGTTCGAGGCGTAGTGACACTAATTGTGCTATATTGGGACCATACAAAGAACTTGACGATCGGCAGCTACCAACTATAAGGGACGTCATTACATTTATTTTATTTGTCAAGTACGACCTGAAATTGAAGTATAATGGAAAGGAACCATCCAATTCCGATATATATGCGATTGTTTATGAAGAGATCAACAAAATTTGGACCAAAGCTTCGATTTCATTCGTAACTAAGGAAAGAGTTATTCAGTTACTGAAATCCTATTTCGAAAAGTACCTCAATTTGAAAAGATACCCCAAAAGCAAACAAAATGATAGTTTTGGAAACAAACTGAAGTGTTCTTTAGGGTCATCTGAAACGTTTTTCGACGTTGCTACTTGTAAATGCACTTCATTTGAATCTTGTTCGTGTTTAAAACCTAAGAAAGTTCCCATCAATGAGAGAAGTTTCTTGTTGGATCAAAGAAATGACAGGAAAATGGTTCTAAGCGCTGTTGACAAGAAAGAGACGGCTAGATTAATGAAACGACTGCAGAGACAAGTTCAAGAGTCAATAAGGGCAGCAAAAAGTCGTGTTCTACTCAAGAAACCGATTCTGTTTCAGCAAATTGTGAAGAAGCTTCATGCCAATGAGTTACCCCTTCGTCATTTATTCTTGATCTTAGATGGTTGCACTTTGGGTCCTAGAGAATATTCCGGACCTATTGGAAAACAATTAGCTGGTTGTGAAAATAAAACCGAGGTGTCTTTTTGTGCGATGGCTGGTAATTTGCCAGACTTGCTGAAAAATGTGCTCAATGAACTAAGTACGGATCAAAAGTATCTTTATGAGATATGTCAAGCTGCATCAACTGGTTCCTGTACTCCTGAGCTGGCAAACAGTCAACCTAAAAAATGGCGCACTCGAGATGGCTTACTTCTGCTAATCGTATACGCAGACTTTACGTAAGAACTCTTAATCCATCAGAAAATTTGCAATTGCTTGTCAACAACGTGGTGAAAGTATACTCTCCGATTTGGTTCCTAATCAAGCAAAATATGTTTTTTAAGGACAGAGCCAATCATATTTTTCAACTGATTATATTTTCTCGATTTTTACTCGAAAATCTGAGATCCGTTGTCGATTCTGTTATCGAAAGAAATGCACCCAGAAAACCTACTTGTGAGTATGTTGTTTGATGATAGAGACCACATTCGGGAGCTGGCATTGCGAAGAATAATAAAAGCTAGAGAAGCTGAAAGTAGCACTAAACGCAGGATATTTAAACCACCAAAAATTAACTTTTCTGCTAGAGATTACGCCGAAATTATTGTGTGGCACGAGTTCAGGTTACAGCACCGCCAGTTCTTCAACATATTTCTAATTAGGACATTCAAATAATGGTAAAAGATAAGAGTTTGGAAATTATTGACTTTCTTTGTTACACACAATCTGTCGAAAGATGTGTTAAACTCGTAACAGAGGCCTCACAAAGTGTAACTGACGCTACTTCTAGAGATGGTTTTCTTAGAAACATGTTGCAATCTCGAGCAGAAATGCCAAATTTTGGACACAAAAATAAGTTTACATTTTAAGTTTTTGTCATTTGTCATAAGCTTTGTTTTGTTACCTTGTGCTTTGTTTCATTTATTTCAAGGATAAAATACCTTTTAAACTTGATTTTTATATTATTTTAGGCATACGGTTTAGGTCTGTAAAATGGTAAAATTTACAAAACTTCAAAGTGCAGTAGAGCCCTCAAGATGGCTCGCAATTCTAGTTTTTTTACCTTTTTCGTAATCTGTGTAAGATTACGCAAATTTTGATACCTCTAGGTATAGTGTAGCTCGAGACATTTCTTTTCTCGCACATGGACGGGACAGCCTAATGTACACTCCGGTTGAACCTGAGAAGAAAATTAAACGAAGACAATCCATAACAAAATGCTTCTACTTTCTTACAGTAAAATTTAGAACAAACTCATATTGTTTCAGGAGTGAAAAAGAGAGAAGACAATAATATAACGATGAAATTTCAATCTTCCCACACATAATTCGAAATACAAATTTTTATGCACAGGATCATTTGATGTGGAAATATAATATCAATAGAATAATATGGAAATTGTACGACAACTGTTGGAGCTGTGAGTATCCTGTTAGACAAGGTAAAAAGAAATTTAAAAACCCGAAACAATCAGGACAAGTAATAGTTAAAACAAAACTACACTTAATTTTTATGCATTGTACACCAATTGATTACCTGAAATATATTTCTCTATCACTTATTAGTCAGAAAAGAGATTGTGGGAACTATCTGGAGAAAATTAAGAAACAAAATGTAGCTATAGTCGATGAGGTCATCATGCTTCTATTTGATTCCACGAACGATTGGGGTATATGTGTTGAGTAGCAAACTAACAGAAGTTTTGGAATCTTTCCAGAATGTAAATATACGAATTAAAATTCATTGTCTCCTTTTCAGCAGATCAAAACTCTGCTTTCTTGTACATCGATCAACTCATAAATGAAACAGTAAACTTGAACTAGAAGGACGGGAACGAAACATCGAGTCCTTAAAAGTCCCCCAGCTACGCAACTAGAGTGCACGCCATCTTGGGAGCACAAACAAATAAAAAACCGGAGTCTGCAAACACAGGACACCGACGTGGAACTGTTGACTGACGCTGCTAAAGGTATTAGAGAGGGCGTAGCCCCAGTTGGTACTGTGGACAGGACTTCTAATTCTGGACATCCGCTCCTTCGTATCCATCGACGATCGCACGAACGCATGCACATTGAAAACACGAATATGACAATCCTTCAATTTCGAAGTATTACCTTATACCAGTGGTGTCAGGAGAAGGTGTACGCGAACGAAGTTGTGTTCAAGAGCGTGCTCAGACATGTTTATCGCACTCTTAAATGCATTGTCCTCGCTCTGAAATTTGGTCCACTCTTTCTGAAATTTGCTGTGTGACTTTCCTAACTGCAATTGGCATCTCTGGCTGCAGCCTGTCTCCACGACGTGCTCTATCTAACCAACCAGTGCTCCCTGTCGTCCGTGCGTACTCCCGTTGACATCACTGCACGTACGAGATACATAACCGCGAGGTTGAAGCGAAAAAATTTTATCTTCAAAAGATCATGCCACTGCTGCAGAGGTACAATCTTCCCTACGATTGTGATTCAAGATGTGGGTGCGTCATTTCATTCTTTTGATTCCAGTTCGGTTATAAAACATTCTCCGATTTTTCTGCAATTAACTCCGAGTAATTCTGGCCTTTTATACATTATCTCGTTCTGAACACAACACCTATGTTACACCACTATAATTACAAAATAGTAGAGCAAAATAATTATATTTATACTTGTGAGTTTCCACTGCAGTATTACTAATAAAATTAAGTAATAAAAATCGTAAACAACCACAGTATCTACCGTCAATTGATGAAACGTCTCAAATATGAACTCCAAGAATCACGATCAACTGAAGAAATTTTCTCTCTTACCAAAAATTACGCGTGAGCTTAACCATGTCTTTTTTAACGTACTGGGTGAAAATTTGCTGAAGTGCTCTTGTTTCAAATTTCCACTCGCTGATGTTATTACTAACGAGTACCTCTGTACTCCATGGTGGTCTGTATGTCAGCATTCCAGTTGACTAAAATGTATTATATTTACACAAATCTTATAAGCATGCCATGCCAAGACAGTTCTGATGAACATTAGACAAGTCATCGCGTGTGGAAGCTATGCCTAGGGCTCAGCATATTACATTAGATCTGAAAAGTGATATGACCTCCAACCGCTTGTGTTTCGTTCCCAAGTCATAAAGGCGTCTTTTTATTTAAGAGGACAAAGCTATCCATAAAAACTATTTTAAGACTCAACCAATATCTCCACTAGTTTTATTATAAGAATGGAATGCGACCGAGCAGTAAGAAAATCATCAATTGTTGAATCCCTTTCGGGATCAGACTAGGCGCACACTAGCGAAACAGTATTTAACACAGACATTATTTATTTTAACATAAGAGAGTATAATCACAGAGGTACATGTAAACACGACAATTATTAATGGTTTCTTGACAACATGCAAAGCTACATTGCACAGTAAGCAGCAATGATAGCAGTGACTGAATACCAGGCCCTCGTATTGCATCTGCTAAGGAGACGAGGAGACCGAGAGATCTAATAAAATGAAAAAAAGAAGAAAAAAAGATAAGGGAAAATTACTATTTATTTTTTTAAAGAAAATGTTCAGTATTATGATAGCTTACGCAGTAAAAGCACTAAATCTGTAAAGCTTAGGGCATTAGATTTCATACCTCCGCAAGACTGAAAATTTTCTCAAAAATTTATAAAATAATAGTTAATCATTGACAGGACCCAATGTGGTTAAATTCTCACATCCAATACTTCCAAACCATGTGTTTAATGTGATTGATAAGTTTGCGTAACAATCGTTTAGGGAAATGGCTACTCTCACAAGTACTGAAAGGAAAAAAATTGAAGTTCTTCAAGGAAGAATATGAAGAAACAATATTCAAGCAGTCAAATTAAATTGTTTTGTTAATCAAGAAAAATATGCTTATAAAATGACATGAAATCAATTATTTGTAATTTGAGCAAACGATAGATTACTCATTTACTCGAGAAATACTCATGACTAGATTCATGTGCTGACGTTCGTATATTGAGAATTACATAATAAGTTTTCTTCATTCACACATTCGAATTTTTAGAAGGACAAATACAAACAATCTTTCTCTAGTTTTGATATTGGTCTTTCACACTATATGTAATCATTAATCATGATAATCGAATTAAAAACATCATCAAATTCTCGTTTACCACAAAGCTGTATATTTGCGTTGAGCGTTCTTCGATGATGGGAGTCAATGAGCGTCCAGTCTGGAAGATCCTGTCCAAGTTAAAGCGCCGCGTCATGATGGGCGCTGACGTAAGCCCTAGCAGGTGCGGCGCAGAAGAGTATACAACAGACACATTGAAATCCAAGCAATGAAAGTGTTATTTAGAAAGGTCTCAGTGTTACTAGTGTTATTTACATTAGTCATCACCTCAGCATTTATGAATTTATACCATGACGGTACATTAATATGTTGACCTCCTACACAATTCACATGTCAATACATCCAATATATACAATTTATGCTTATCATTAATCTACTTAGTAATTTCAAACAAAACAATACACAAACTATTCTGATTTAAGACACGCAAACATTATGTATGAAAGTTTTCTAGTATATCTCCCGATGAATAGAGATATTTTCACTTTTCTGATTTATACACATTTCGCTACATTAGACACAATTTGCTAACATATTATGATTTTTGTAATGTGGGTCCAACAGAAATAAGATATGAAAATATTTCCTAGACAACATCTTAGCGTTTTGTCATGACGAAAGAACGTCGTTAAACAGTACAATATTCAGGGTTTACTAGGTGTTGTAAGGTACGTAGGTCTCACCAAGCCATTGTGTTCTTTACACCTCTTCAATGTCCAATGGATTAATCGCGACTCGTGTTGAAAATTATTTTGGAGAAACATCAGAAAATTCATTTCTTAAAATACCAAAATAACATTATTTTCTTGTACACCTTGGCAAAATTAAATTTACCACCTTTACAAAAGATGAACCTCTATTACTAGTTTTATTGGCTGGTTGCGTCAAGGTGTTGTACTTGTCGCTTCGAGTTTTCAACACGTACGAAGTACATAGTGTATGGGGAAATGAGGTCTTCTACTCGTATATATCTTCCCAAGCATAATTACAATAAATCTGGATTTATTGTTTCTCTAGTTATTCTACCTAACCAAATTTTAATATTTTGATATTTTAGACATAATTTCAAAATATTTTCTTTAAATAACAAGTTTGAACTGAATTTCAAACTCTGGACTGTACGCAATTAAAATGATTTTAAATCTATAGCACCAATGCAACGCTTGTTTATAATTCGAGAAATAGATTGTGAACGATTACAGAACTTGAAGGGTAGAGAGTCTTCTTGTCGGTTGCAACATTTGTTTCCAGAGAAATAATGAGATCTAGTTTCCCAAACGAGAATACGCACACAGACGAAATAACGCAGCACGTAATTAAAGCGTATGCGCTGGGTGTAGAGCCAACTTCTCGACAAATGACCCGAGTGTTACGCTTAAAATCAATATAAAGCTAGTATTTGAGCAGGGTGAGGAAACAGTGAGACAAGAGACCTGCAGTTTTATTAGTCTCCTTTGCGGGTGCTCATTGAATACTCGTGTGGGAGAGACCATTTCGTCACCATACCTTCCGATAAACCAATGGTATTGTTATCTCTTGTCCATATTTTATGCCGCTAAAATATTATAATAAAGAAAAAGATTAAATATACTTAATTATGTTATGTTGAATGAAAATGGGAGACGGGACAGATTTGAACTCTGTTCCTTCAACTTAACGCGCTGATGTGCTTACCAACTGCGCCACCCCGTTCACCTCTAGGCCCAGTCTATCTTTCACATTCAACTTGCGAGACCCTCAGACCTTGGAGGTGATATCATATATATTATAATCCTCAAATGAGACGACTCCAAAGAAGGCAAGTAAGTACTTGATTGTGGATCGGTATTTTCCAATTCTGTTCACAAACAAACAGAAATTTCTTAAATTGCGGTATGTTCTTCTTTTCAATAACACAACTAATGACGTTTAAACTAAACGTTAATGATAAGTGACCAGTAAGTTGTAATTTATAATGGAATCGATATAAAAAAAACTCGCGTGTCACAAATTTAGTAAAGAAAACAACAGAACGAAATTTCACCGTCTTACTGGTAATTAAAAAAGGTAATCAACGTAAACAACAGCAAAATCAGAAAACTCAAGTCAAATTACACACCATTCTTGAAATTGATTAAATTAAGACCATTATTCAAATTACTTATTTTAATAACAGAAATTAATGACAGATTCAATTTTCCCATAAATATTGTTTTTTTGTATGATTGCAGATGATGTAAGTGATATTAATTTCTCTTATACTCTGTCAGTACTCTATATACTGATTAAATTCCTTCTTTCATGCATGTTGTTTTTGATCGTTTCTATTAACAATAGTTTACTTGTAACTATACGCAAACTTGGCAAGGTTTTTACACACAATAACTGTATCCCCATCCTGTCCCGGGTTTTTCTCCTGTTTTCCTCCAGGTAGTGGCGGATTTTCCATAGGCAGCAATGCCATTAAAAAGTTTTGTTATTATTATCTCGAATGTTCACTGCACATAATATACTACGATTCATTTTGGAATAATAAATGTATACGTATTTTATTAAATATTTTTTATATGTATTAAACCCGCCACTGCCCTTGGGTCCTTGATCGGAATTGATGGGTTGGTTGCTCGCTTGTTTCCGGAGATAACTCCGTTATTATCCCTCACGTGGTCATACGCAGTTTGCAACTTGCTTTTTTAACAATAACGTTTATCAAATACATTGTTTCAATTGAAAAGGGATAGTTAATGATTTGCCGTTTTTAATACACCATAATTCACAATTATTGTTATAATGCCTATTTCTAATATGAACACAATAGATATCATTATTGAAAGTTTCATACTTGATTATGTATGCGACTTGCCGCCTGGCACACCCGTATACTTCATGTTTTGAAGAAATGAAAAAGTTGGTGCATCAACATTTGAAAAACGTACTTCCACAGAACAAGTTCCATCCATATACCCATAGGTATTTTACAGAATGAATATTTACCCTCTGCTTCTCATAGAGCACGTTCTTGCATTTCTAAGTGAATAAAGAAATTGAATCTTAACTTTAAAATTCATAGGATTATAAATTAGAACAACAACGCACGAGTAGCGAACAAGTTTACGAGAAATCAATAGATCTTGAGACAGCTGATTAACATCTCATATATTTTTTAGTTTCTTTACTTGGAGAAGAGTGTACGGCATAACGTATGCTCTGATACAAGGTAAAACCATAAGAGCATCGTGAACACAGTTTAATGTTCATCCCTGCACATTAGCATAGAAAACTACATTGAAGTATCTCATAGTAAAGAGAGGGTGTTCGAGTAGGGAGACGAAGACAGTTGGTAATACAAGATTATCGACAGATCACAACTTAATTAATCAGTGACGTAAATACAAGGTGGTTCAATAACAACTCCATTTCAAATCTATCCAAAACGGATAAAGGTATCTAATTGCGATATGCGTCGTCAGATGGTACTAATAGATTGCCCTAACCGTTGGTTTTCCGTGGTTTCCAACGGCGCTCAATGAACAAATCAGTCATTTAAGTATACAACAATAGCTGAGATTAAAAAATTAAAATTAATATTAAAAATTAGCCATGACAGTAAAAAAATTTCTTATTATAAATTATTAACACTTATTCATTTCTTTTTCCGCTACTGATATCATTTTCCTACCAAATAATCGAAATATTTTAATACCTCTTTTTAGTTACTGTTTCAGTTCATTGA
>NNCF01129081.1:802400-843600 GCA_002313205.1 Laupala kohalensis | reverse complement strand
CTTCACAGACGTTTCGGTCGCTACACCGGCGGCCATCTTCAGTTGTGATAAAAAAAAGAAGCATTTTATGTTCTCAGGAGAGGTCAGCGCTGATATCACTCAATAATAACAAAGAGATAATTGTTTTACCAGCTGACAAGGGCAATGCTACAGCGGTCATGAACACTCAGGACTATCACAGTAAAATTCAAGACCTACTAGAACCTACCATGTATAGAAAATTGCCACGCGATCCTACCAGTAAAATACTACGCAAAACCAACGAACTGAAAAAAAATTAATCTATTCCATTGGAAGATCAACTTTTCATCAAAAATCGGAATCACTACCTCCTAGACGCTATGGTTTACCAAAAATCCATAAACCGGAAATACCATTTCGTCCTATTGTGAGTGCGATAGATTCTCCCACATACGTTGTTGCTAAACTTTTGTCCGAATTACTCTAAAAACAAGTGGGCACCACTGATTCTCATGTGAAAAATTCCACTGAATTTATCGGTAAACTGAAGAATTGGAAATTAAAACCTAATGACTTACTGATTAGTTTCGATGATGTTTCCTTATTACAAGAATTCCTATCAAGGACACATTAGAACATATATATCGGATTTTCCCACAAGACATAACGGCGCTGTTTCATCAAGTACTCCTATTTTCAATGGAACAATGAATACTATGAACAAATAGACGGGGTAGCAATGGGTAGTCCACTTAGCCCAGTGGTTGCGAATTTCTTCATAGAATTCTTTGAGGCAGAGGCACTAAGTACTGCTCCTCAACCACCAACTTGTTAGCTAAGATACGTAGACGACACTTTCGTAATATGGAGCCACGATGAACCTTCCCTTCAGGAATTATTTAAACATTTGAACAATATGCACCCCAACATTGAATTTACCATGCAAAGAGAAGTCAATGGACAACTACCGTTCTTGGATGTCACGGTCATAAGACAGGAAGACGGAAACCTCGACCACAAGGTATACCGGAAGAAGACACATACGGACCGGTACTTACATAAAACTTCAAATTATCATCCAGCTCAAAAGAGGGCCATGATAAAAACCCTGTTTATAGACACTCACGCGTCTGTGAGACCAAACATTTAAAGGAAGAAAATACACATTTGAACATGGCACTACAATCTAATGGCTATTCACAACGTGAGATAAATAGGACTCTCCATTCCAACAAAACAACGGTTATCAATTCAACAACTGAAAATCAGACCATGGGCATAGCTCAATTGTCCTACGTACACAAAGTCACAGATCGCATCAGTAAACTACTAAAGAGACAAGGTCAAGACCATTTTTAAACCTATCAACCAGATTCACAACGTTCTCCGACCCATCAAGGACACACGGGATCCTCTTAACAGTGGTGGGATATACCGAATCCCTTGTTCATGTGGTGCTGTATATATAGGCACTACAAAGAGCGGTGTTAACACCCACATTGCAGAATATTCCAGATGCAGTAGATTACGTCTAGAAGTCAAGTTATCTGTCGTTGAACACGCATGGAAAGAGGGACACGATATTCAATTTCATAAAGCCGTGAAAATTGCTTCCACGTTGCAGTACCATTCTAGATTACAATGAGCATTTTAAATTTATAAGCACCGGAATAATTTCAACAGAAAAGAAGAAAATCCTAAGATTAATAGTGCCTGGTATCCCGTTCTTCGAAGTCTTATATCTTAAACCTGTTAATAGTAAAAAATCTCTAAATCGATCACCTTCCAACCAATCAGAGAGAAACACGCTTTCCGCTTCTCGCTCTTTCCCACTGTATACATAGCACTGAGTCTCCACTCGCTACATCAGTAGCTGGTGTGTCGCCTCTGAGGAAAGTCCTGCGCCCACGTAAACATCGACACTGAAGAGGGCCGTCGCAGTAGCGACCGAAACGTCTGTAAAGGACTCTTTATCTGCACCACGGCTCAATAGCCCAGAAGTTTTTATTTATTTTTTCTGTGAAGAGCTCGCAAAGTTTCGGCTTGGAATAAAGTCGTCGTCAGGTGATCAAATAATACCAGCTTTCATGCCACATTTCTTCGCGGTCTGCTGAGCGTTGAAAGAAAAAAAAGTTCAACAAGTTATAATGCATTCTCGGTTCCTTCACAAGCTTCCAAAATCAAGAGAATTTTGCAATTCATAAAATGTGCTGCTTTACAAAGGATTGCGCAGATAAACATGTGAAAACTTGCTGCTCGAAAGAAAATGTAAATGTTATCTCCATCGTCTATCTTTACATTTTTAACACAATTTTTCTCTCAACATTTATACTTTTAGTTTGATATTCATCTTTGCCAAATTAATTTTTTTACTGGTATTGATATGTTTAATGTATCTGCATTTTAAATTCAAATTTCCATGCATCCCAAAATTACTTGCGACATATTCTACTCAGAAAATAATGGAAGCATGAATCGATGTTAAAACCATTTATGCAGCACTATAAGGCCGAACTAGCTAATACGCCAGCGCTTGCCGGGCGTGCCACTTATTTCGCGGATCGAAAGAATTTAAAAATAAATAGTATACAAAGCTATTACAGACTTCACAGTGGGATCATATAGATTATATGATATATTTCGACCTAAAAAAACGACCTCAAAAAGTCAATTGAGGACCTATGTTTATTAATTTTTTTGATTTTTCGGTCCTTTTTATTCATACGAATGATTTTAAAACATAGGTGAACAAAAAGGAATCAGATGTATTTTATTAAAATTCAATTAATTCAAATCCACACCTCTTGTAAAAACTTTGACAATGCGTTAAAGATCGCCAAACAATTACGAATAATTTATCCATTGAATTATTTCTAGAGTTTGTAATATTCCCAATAGCTGACATTGACAAAGTGAGTAGAGCGAGAATAATTGTGTGAGATTATTAAAATTGTTATATCAGCGTGACTGTAACGTCGGCGCTAGGACATGCCATCAACTTGCGAAATATTAATAGCTCTTTGTATTTCCCAAGCCGGATGCTGTTAAGAATATTACAATAAGTGGCCGGTCAGCGCCAAGACGGACGTGCGACGAGTTCTCCGTGTGGAGGTATTGTTCGAACGAACACTTTTCATCTTAAGGAAAGTATGTACCAGTGTATTCGAAGAATGTAGTCGGCGACGTTGACCCACGGGGGTTCAGGTGTACCTAAATTACAGACGAATTCCACGAAGAAATGAATGAAGAACGAAAAGGGTGTTTGCGAAGCGCCTAGGTGACGCTCATGACGATTCGTCCTCTACGGCGCGTTCTCTGCATTCCTAGAAGCAAAAGGGGTGACACAAAAAAGTGCTTGCACGGTGGTGGCGAAGACGTGGTTATTCACTGATCACGTTACGTCTGGTACAGTATATATTGGGAGGAGTGAAGCTTCTCGGGGATGCTTTACAAAGGAACGTAGAGATCCGTCAGCACGGACAAGTGACTGTACTAAGTTTAGGTCGTGGAGACCAGATGTTTGATAAGGCTGCTGCGGTAGACTTAATGAACTCATTACTAGGTGCGAGGGTCGTAACCAGTATCAGTTAGTTGTTGGGGGAAAACAAGGAACAGATAACCTGAGGGTTTTTAAAATTTAGTTGTCTTCAACTATATTTTACAAAGTATAAACAATGCTCTGTCAGCATTATTTGTCTAATAACAGATTATTAGATGTATTAATAATTTTGGGAGTTTTGTCTGTAAACAATTCAGATTTCATGTAATTTGTAATAAACCATTATTTATTATTATTACACTCGAGTTTGGTTGCTCGGGAAACCGAGCTGGTGGCAGCGACAAAAACTACTATAGGAATTTTGGTATTTACGTGGATCCCGCTTCTACCAAAGAAATAATAACAACACATCAGGGTTTGAGGTGTGATGTTACAGTGACAATACGATAGAACCGGAAACCTAATTAACGGATTATAACATGTATTATACATAAACATGAGTCAATGGAAATTTACCTCAATTTATCACAATCACACGGATCCCACGGATCTTTAAATTTTATTATTGTGGTAGTATGTACTCCGTCAAAACATTCGTACCCTAGAAGAAAGTACGAATTTGCAGTGTGAGAAAAGGCTAATATAATTTTTTTAAAGAATGCATATTTACGTGTTTTAACAATACCAGAAACGAAGTAGAAAGTTTTTATTTTGTCCAAATAATTGAGGGAAAGGATATTATTCTTGAAATACTGCAACTGCTCGCAGAATACAAGTGTCAGATTATCGTATCAACCCAAATTGAAGGAGGTAAATTATTTGATCTGCTGGTTCCTGAGGAACAATCCCGATTTCGAAGCCGGTCCTTGCGGCGCCCACTAGTATGTGAAAAACCTTCTCCTCCTCCTCCTCCTGCTCCTCCCCCTCCTCGTCCTCCAACAGTTATGTCAGAGCTCCAGCGGCTAGCGAGAGGAGCGGGGATTACCCCGACCCACGTGGCAGCAGCGTCAGCGTCAGCAGCAGTAGCAGAATCGGACTCGTCCAGCGGAGTGAGAGCCGCAGCAATGGCTTGCATGCTAACGACCCCGTGGTTATTTTTAGGAGACGCAACGCGTACACGTGTCCAACGGCACCAGCGGACGACTTCGATGGAGGCATTCTCTTTCGGGGCTCGCTCACTTCCTACTTCGGGAGAGAGAGAAGAATACGAGAGCAATTGCGACAGCAGTCGCAACAATCTCTAGCTCACAAATACATTAGGTAGGGTGAAGTAAGCATCTCGGGCACCTCGGATACTTTCATCATTGTTCAAAACATCAAAAATGTTTCTCAATATTGGGGCGAACCATATATTTTATGTTTTTGACTTATTCTGTAGATTTTAGATTTTAAAAATAGCAAAACGTTTCTAGGGCAAATATAAAGGTGTTGAAAGGACGATGAGAATGCTACAAATTTTGCCCATATTGTGAAAAAAGAATGAGTAAAACAGGCATAAAAACGCTTCGAAAAATTACATAGCTTTTATAAGCTCATAGATTGAAAATTGTTGCACGAATGTCCGAAAGTATTTTTCCGTAAACTAAATAGGCTACACTAATGTTCACTTCCTGAATCTTCCGATCAACAGCCCTCAAACCGCCAACGCGGGTAAGTTTGAAGACGAGGTAATATAGAAATTTCATTGCAAGTTTCGTTCCAATGTCATAAATGCTAATTGTGAAGACATTTCCCAAATTTCCAACTGTTATTACAAACATTTCTTTCAAATACAAAAAATAGTTTTAAAAAATGTTCCTAAAAGGTTTTCAACGTCACATTGAAACAAGAAGAGATCCCTAAAAAATGAAACATGGACGAACACAAACACAAAGTACGAAAAATTAGAACCGAAATATCACTTTCCCAGCTGATACCTATCACTTACAAGACAAATTAAATCTTCTATATGTGGAGTGATATCGCAATTATTAGTGGTTTCCAAGATAAATATCTCAAATAGATGTTTATTATTTACTCTTTCACAATGAACCGATCGGTAGTGTATGTGCCCCTTCATAGATTAAAGTATTCATATATGGTAGTGGGATTATTTCTACATAATTCGCAGTATCACCGTGATACACTTTTGATTCGCTAGTAATACATGAGCCCATGTAATTGAAACCTGTGTAATACAATCCATCGTAAGTACGGGACAGTTGAAATGACAACGGACTAACACGTAAGAAAACTGCTCATTCTGAATAGAAGTGTAGAGAAAGTTACGATGGGGATAGCAAGTGTGGAGTTAATGGTGGTCATGTTGATGAAAGGGAAGCGGAAGGCACAACAGTGAAAGGAGAATTTTGAAGGGCACAGACATGAATGGGTGTGGCTGAATAGAAGGAAACCTAACATAAAATAGTGGACATTCAACTATTTCAAACGTCAAGGTTGAAAGACGAGACCTTGGCATATGTCCGAAATGTGCCTAGACATTATGTGAGAATAAAGACGTACAGGATAAATCTCTTATCATAAATAATTGGGATCAGGATAGACAAAAATCCGAAAATATATGTTCAAATTTTATACATAAAATAGTTTTAATATAATGTATTATATACTGTCATTTATTTTTACGAATATATAAATGTGAAATTACGCTTATGATAACTTGACGTATCTTGACGAAATTACGACGTAGAGGTAGCTTTAAACCAAGATATGATCTTGAGATGTGTTTGATCATTATTAATTTAACATTTCGTATGCAATGTGCGAATTTATACAAATGAGACTTTTCAGGCTGACTCGTGAACGTGGAGAGAGAAGATAGGAACTTGACATTTGCGGAATCTGCTTTCATAAAGGCTTACTAACAAATAATGATTGAATATTCCAATTTTATAGGGATATTTTCGTTTTCCCTTTATTTTGTGAAATAAGAGATATTACCTCAGGTGTTGTTTTTAAAAGTTGTTAATTGAAATAACTAAACACAAATTTCAAATAGTTTCGGTATTTTATGTGTAAACAATTTATTTAATGTTGTCCGTTTTGCTCGTCTGTGCTATCATTTTCACGTCTACCTATTCTATACACCTGCAGACTAATGTGGAAGAAAGGATGTTCAAGTGTAAGAAAGTACTTCCAGAAAGAATAAATCATAAAATTGTACCAAAATGGCGCGGGTATTCACAGGGGAATTGAGTCAAACTAGGCAGCAGTCCAAACTTTTAAAAGCAAAGTGGAGTGTTGTAAGGTTAATTTAAAAAAACAAACAAACGAATCCTTCCCTGAAAAACATATCAGTGCTAGATAAAATAATGACAGTCTTGAGCGACGTGCGACCAGGAAGTGTGCGCCTTATGAGGAAGAAATGTAAGATGTATCTAGCTCTGATGAAAGGCCAAGCGTTGGCATGTGGTGAATAGGAGTCTCTCTTTTCTCTAAAGACCAAAATGCAATAACCTTAAGAAAGATAGTTAATCCTACCAAACAGTAAAAAATATAAGAGTGTCCCATTCAAGTCACCAAATTGGACAGAAACACACCTTTACAATGAATAATACACCAACCTAGTCGAGTTCATAAAGGCAATTTTTTGATACTACCCCAACATATCAGCAAAATACTAACACTATATATTTACGGATTCGAAGACAAATAATACCAACATTTTTCCAAGAATGTAGTTCGATTAATACTTCATCGTGCAGAGTTTTAAATGTACAACGTAGAAACTTCATTGAACATTCAATTTAAAAAAAAGGTTATGATGATTAGAGTCGTGAGACGAATGTAAAAGAGAGGAGTCGTGACGCACCACTGTATAAATCTTGGGTAACCACTTCCTATACAAATTTCATTCGTATATCTATAGTACCAGAGTCCGCGACTGAAAAGAGAGAGATTCAGAGTTGAACGATGATGAGAAAACTTTCCGAAGAGGGCAACTTCCGAAGAAACTTTAAAGCAAACCTGTGGAGAATATTTTTGGTCGTTTTCGATTAAGATTGGCTTGCTAGGCCGTAACCTCAATTAACTTTAATATGCAACTCTAGGAGACGAGAAAAAATTATGACAAGACATGTTGCAGTCTCTGGGACAAAGCAGGGCATCCGTAAATATAATTAAAGTTGCAAATTGAATATTGACCAAACCAACATTTTTAAGAATTGCTTCTATTGTTTTAAATTTGGTTGATTGTGGAAGGAAACTAAGAAAGTGTGTAATATTCATCGATATAACGAATAAGAGAACGAATATGTAAAGAAATAAAATACTATCGTTTAAGACATAGTTTAAGCATGATCCAGAATCAACTGTAGTAAAAAGGTTTATTGATTAATATTTTAGTCACTTATATTAAGATATTTTTTCAATCTATGCTCTGAGAAAGAAGTAATTATGTAATCTAGTAATAAATACAAAAAGCTCAATCATACCTGACATAATAAAAATACACAATGGGAATTGTAGTTTCAAAGTGCCGGCGTGGAAACAACTTCCCACGCTAGTCAACCATAAGCCAGCATCAAACATTTCACAAATTCACACATTTTTATTCTCTTCTGGAACTATTGAACCCAGGAGCTTGAACACCCACATACGAATAAATTTATGAAAAAAGTTAAGTAAAAGACAAATGCCGTGTAATTAAATTTAGTATTATTCCAACAAGTGAGTTCTTTAGAGAAAATGACGGACAAACGTTCTGGCCACAGATAACAATCGTAAATGGCTCGAGGTAAATCTAAATTATGAAACCTCATTACAATTAATTTTTTCTCAATACTTTTCGATGAAACTTCGAAGTCAAAATTAATTATTACGAAGAAGAAATGTTTAAAAAAATATTACGTAAAAGTTATGTTGTTTATGAAAAAGAACTATATAATGACATAATATTAATAACCAGAACACACATCATTTTAAAAATATTAGAAAATAACTTCAGAATGGTATTAAATGAAACGATTCACCCAACTTAACCGAACTCACTTTAACAGTAAACAACCCCGTCCTATCCCCGAACCGGGACCCCATCGTCCAGGGTCACCCTCTTACTCTGCGCTTGTTGCTGACGGTACGACCGTTCGTCTTGTCCATGTCGGCTGCGGAGGCGGCCGCGGCCGCGGCGGCTGGTGACGACGGCGACTGATCTCTGGCGGCCCCGGGGACGTCGGCGACGGGCAGCACAAGCAGTGGGGCGGCGGGGACCACTTGCAGCAAGCCGCCGTGATCGCGAAGGCGGCAGACGCAGGGGGCGGCAACGCACACGGCATCCACCGCGGGGACGGCGGCGCTCGGCTGCGACGGTGGCAAAGACTGGGGTCTTGGGAAGATTCGCGGGCGGACGTACCCACAGCGCCGCCGCGAGTTTCTGCTTCAGTGACGGTCTCACGACAGAGGTCCGTGGGGAATACGAATGGAATTCCGCAGGGTACGAGAATATCTCGGCCACGCACTTTGAAAGAATAAACGGTCACGGCGTCTACGAATAGACAAGCACTCGAAAACGCCCGATCTGTTCGTAAACGAGACGCAGTGATTTGAATGTCAAAGTACGTCACAGAGAATCTTCGTTAAGATTTCTGCAATCAGACCACAAACAATCAATCACACAGATAGCTTTCCTCGAGTGATGGAGAACTATCTTGTTTCCGAATATGTTCAAGAAAACAAAGACGACAAAAAACTTGATATCGGCAGTAATATAAACACTATCCCAAAATTACTTCGCTCGTCGTACAAGAAATTTCTCCAGTAATTGTCAGCAAATAAGATCTTGACAATTCTACACAATCGTGTCCCAATCACTCCGCAGAATGCCTCCCCGCAATAAGCGACCGCAAACTGGATCTCTCCGAACACAGACGTATCGCGAAATCCCTTCGCTATAGTCACTTACGACGTCGCGATCAACAAGTGCTAGGCGACGGGCGCCACGCGCATCTACTTCCTCAAAAGGAAGCAGCGTCGCGCTCCGTCGAGGGAGTCGCCGCGACTGAACGAACGCCGGCTGCCGCACGACGTCTTCCTTCACTCAGCTCCTTCCTGGCCGATGCACGCACACACGCACTCAAGCGACGGCCGGCGGCGGAGGGAGAACGACGATACTCGTGCTGCTTGCTCCCTTCCCTTCGACGTCGCCACCAATCGCTTTCGTCTCCCTGCTCCGCTCCTTCCGCTCTTCGAGAGCACGAGGTCGTGTGGGGGCGGAAGAGATCGGTTTTCGGATCACCGGTAAAGCTTTCCTCTCTATTATCCTCAAATTCCTTCGCACGATAATTTGTTTCCCTCTGATTCGATTGTGCACGGTTCTTCTCCACACACAACTGATCGTATCGCACTGGCCTACTTTTCACGTACTCAATTTCCCAATCGACCAATATATCAGAGTTCGTCCACTCACTATTAAACGGAGTTTTCTCTACCTCGATGTCAAGTTTTCGTCATTTCCAACCACATTCACAGCAATGTTCGTACGCAGAATCAAGATGCAGGCAGATTTTTCACACGAAGATCATCCCGCACCGACGTTCAATCTCGTGGAAAGGAAACTCAGAGTGCGTTGTCTCTCCTCTTCATTTGCATTCATGAAATCTGTTCCACACTCGCGTCGCTCCAGACAAGCGCAATCGTTCAACCGCAAACGTTGATGTTTTACCGACGTCGTAAAAAGAAGGAGCGCGAGGACATGGAAATATGCGTGTTCATAAATAATGGATCCGGTGGCGGACGTCAGTGTCGACGGTCCGGGCAGGAACTCTGCGGAAGAGACCTGCGCGAGGTCTGATGGCAGAGCTCGAACGCTGGGATTTCTTTCACATCCGATGAAGACGTTGAAGATGGAGATTTCTGAACCTACAGCATAAGGGGAATCGTTCAATAGGAGCGTATTACGGAGATCGTGCCATCGATTGTCGTACGTCGTTATCATTATTAAGTTAGCTCGAAATAGTTACGATATTCCCAGAGACAAATGTTAGAAAAGTGTATCTCATATCGCAACCGGATTCTTCTACATCGGGAATCCACGAATTTGCATAAGAAATGTTAAGCAAAGCCATGATACAATAAATAAGAAATGTATAATTTAAACTCATTCGGATACTTTTGTGTGAGAACAACACGATATATAATTTCTCAATATTCTATGCATGTCTTCAAGCATATGAAGGAGAATTCAAAATTATGACACTGGTTTTCTGTGCTAATGCATTTTCCTCCTCCACGAGAATTCACACGAATAAAATTATGGTAACTCATTCAGGCAACATGTGCCAATCATGACCCCCAGCCGTAGCTCAATTTTATGAACGTCAGTACACACTGAGCCTAAAGGTGCAACTGAATTACTATTCATATTTTTTGCTTTGAGTACAGAGAAAAGGAACATAAAAAGAAACTTGTATAGTAATAGAAGATGATGAGTCAAAAACTCTGTTCTTGTAAACAAAAGCGAATAATCCCTTCAATTCGTGATCACGATAGGTCTAGTGAGTAAACCCACACAAAAACTAGACCTTACTGGTACTCGTCATTTGTGGTTCTTAGCTGGTCTGTACGATATGTCTATATATATACGAACATACAGTGTGACTAATACATCACTCCTTGACTTCGCAAATATATTCATTTGGCCTAAATTATATTAAACATTTTTACCAATACAATTGTTTCCTTAACGCACGAAATAAGCAGCGGAGCTTCGAACCACAAAACGTCCTTGACATTCCAATCACAAATCTACTAATGGTGCTTTTCGAATAAGATCTTCACGTAATAATTTACAAACCATACGAGAAACTTATTCGACTTCCCAGCGATGAATATCAAAGGCTACCTCGATTACCTATGTCACCATTCTGAACAAGAGTGAAATTAAAAGACTGTTACGTAGATCCTTTCCCAGTTACTTAGTATTGTATTTTTCTCCAATTTCTCTTTCTTTTGTTGATAATTTATACGTACGGAATTTGTGTAACAAGATTCGTCAATTAGAGTCGTTTCCCGCGTTGTCCATTCCATTCTAAATCATTCACCTATTGTTCCAGAAGAATACTGAATAAATGAACTTGTAAAATAAAAGTTAAACTATTCTGGATAGAAAAACATATTTCACTAATCGATACCCTCACAAAAGTATTTTTCCTGTCTCTCCCATTGTTAGTTGTAACTCTAGAACCAGTACGGAAATTTGAGCTGATTGAAACTTTCAGAAATATTCATAATTTTGATACATACAGAAATACCAAAACTCGTCAATTCAGCAATCCCGTCTGTTCAGACAATTCAATTTATCCAATTTTTGAGTTCAGACAATTCATCCTCCAAACGAGAATGAGGAAGCACAGCGCTCTCAATTTCCTGAATTCCTCTCTTCACGTCACAATAGAAAGATAAAACTCCTGAGTGTGTCCCTCACGAGTTTACCATCAATTCTATGATAAGAATTATTCAAAATGTTCCTTTCCGGTTCAAGTCACCGTTTGAAAGAAATATTACATAACTGTCATTTGTATTTATCAAACAAATGAGATGCATAGACAAATAACAAAGTACCGTTTTCCCCGAAGATAGCACATTTGTGAAGTAAATCTTCTTTACTTTCTCTGTTATAAATCTTTTCGACCGTAATGGAAACGAAACTACTGAATTGGTCAAATAATAAATTATTATTACAGTACAACTATTATTAAGTGAAGTATTATTAAAAATATTACTCTAAAAAGTATATAAATAAATAAATAAAAAATTGCCAGAAAAACAAAGCCACCTAATGTTTCACTACTTCCATAATGTTAAAGAATTTATTAATTATTTCAAAGATATTAATACTAGTTTCAATTAACCAATAAATAATTTTTTACATTATTGCATTTAATGTTAAGTGATGTTAATCTCTTTTATATTTGATCATGCCATTGCTTTTGTACTTTAATACTGATGTCACTTTATTCATGAATGTTGTTATAAATTTTTACTATTCATAATATTTTATTTCTATCAGAACGCAACTTTGGAACGGCTGTGTACATTCTTTTTGTCCTATCCTGGCAGGTTTTCCTTCGAATTTATAAATAAGTGGGAATGTCATTAATAATTTTAATCAATAAGATTTATTTTGAGATTTATTAATAGATAACAGCACGTAATTGTAAAATATATTATTTTCGAATTATTAAATCTTCGGGTCCTCGATCAGAATTGACGGGATGAGTCCCTTGCTTGTTTCCGGAAGGTATACTCAAGTTATCGAGAGTTTGGGCACTAAAAAAAATAAAAATTGCGGACTGGAGTGGTGCTTCAGGTCAGTCACCACCAATATTTTAGATCAAAAACCCAACACTCGTTAAGACTTGGACTGCCTGTGATTGTCGTCTGAATTAAAATCATCGTTTGGTAGCACTTACACATACCTTACGGGTGTACCAACGCTATGGAAAAAACAAAGAGTATACCGTAAAATGAATTTCGTTGAAAGTAGATTAATAAATTAAGATTTTTTTGATAATTTACGCAATGTATTTTATAAATAGGAATGTTAATTTTGTGTTACACTACAAAGGATAAAAAACAGTATTTTAAGGACAGGCTGTCGTAGAGTTATTTCGTCAAGTTTGGTGGAAGTGAATACATCTTATAAGATGAAAATATCACTGTCGAGTAGTATACGACATAGGGGGAATCAATTGAGTATGTTGGCAGTTCTCCCAATTTTGATAACTTTTTAGATGGCAGCTAGACTATATAGTTTGTTGCCTCCCTCCCCTAATTGTCACTAAAACTACTATTACGCCGTACATATATACACATGTGAAAGAGTGTCTGTTTGTTTGCTACCTGATCACGACTAAACCACTGAACCGATAGTGATGAAATTTAGCAAGAAGATAGTTCAGATGTCCAGAACGGGCATAGGCAATCTTTCTTTTCAAATTATGTGGAAGAAAGATAGAAGATGGTTTTCGATGATAAATGTCGAAGTCGAGGAAAAAATCCACTATATTCGCTTGCGGTGCCTAAACTATTAGAAATAGGTGACAATTATGATTGGAAATATTGTTCGCCTCGAAGAGTTCAGAAAAAAATCCAAGACAGCATGTGTAAAAAGTTTAACCTAAATTATTGACAACAGATATTAAATTGAAGCAGTTAGATGCTTCAATTTAAGAGTAATTCAACAAGGAAAAATCAATCATCATCAAATTTAATGCTTTCTCTGCTTTGTATATTTAACAAAGATAGGAAACGTCATTAAGTCGTAAAATTAGGAAGAATAGTTTAGATTTTACCTTGCTTGCTCAAGGGATGAAAATCCAAAGATTTATTTATACTTGCTGCTGACGGTGAAACTCAAAATGGTGAATACAATCAATTTTTGCATTAAATTTGTATCATCATGAATTTGTAAAATTAGGATGCTATACATTTGTTTAAAAACAGTAAGTAAAATTATTTTGATCTTACATAATAGATAGATTTTATTTTTTCCTTAGTAAAAGAGATTGATCTAACAAGTATAAAAATCCCAGGTAACGCTGGGTAATCGGCTAGTGGTATAAATAAAATCGTGAATGAAAGAGGTAATGAGAATCTTTCATATTGAACAGATCATCATACAAAGCATCGGACTTTTCAGATATTGACGGATAAATAACTGTTACCTAGAGGATAAAGTTAAACTGAACTTTTAATATTCTCGAATGAAGGAGTACGATGAGAAGATATGAAAAGGTGCAAGTTACGGAAAAGCATTCATTATAATACAGGACTATATATAGAATTTTCTAGTTAAAAAAATGCACATCATGATAAGTGCAAAAGTCCAAAATATTTTTTCTAATACAGACGTGAGAGTTTATGCACCCCAACCCAAAATCAAGAATTAAGAAACAATTTTTCCGGGCCATCAACGCAGATTTCGACTGTATTCTAGAACGAAACTCTACATATTTTATTACACATATTGTATTACATATTGCATTTTTATACCATCAGGAATACATGAGAAGTTAATGTTCATTCCATATTCTACAACTTTCCAAATGAAAGCTAAAGTTCAAGTGATGTATAGGAAAAACACATACATGTGCATCCTAGTTGTCCAGTTAAACCAAAGGGAACAAACACAAACTATTCACTTTAGCTTTATGAGAAATTAAAACACTGTTGGAATCACGTATTTGTTTATAAGGAAACATAACTGTAACTTAATTTTTATGTGAAAGTTTTTCATTTTTCAGTTAAATTTCCTGTACGAACCAATATTCTCATAATTATTTAAATGTTGATAAATTCCGAAAATATTTTGGAAAAACAAAAGAATTATATACTTTTTGGAATGCAATAAGGGAAAAGTGAAGAACAGACAAGTTACTGAATATTGGGAGAACATGGTTGACATGGAAATGAGTTAAAAGAAAACAATAAGTTTCTAAAGGAAAAAAAGTATTTTTTATAGAGGTAAATGATAAATGAAATCGTAATACTGAAATGAAGACTAGAGTAAAAATATCTGATATCATGGGGATTTGTAGTTTAACGTCAAAATATACCACAGACACCGGTTACGTTTATCAAAATATCAATAACTAATTGTTGCTGGAATTTCTCCCTCATATCTGCTTAAATAATTTAGTGTGTTCATTACGAGAAATATAAATAATGATGTAAACGTGCTGGAGTAGATCTCAAAAA
Organism: Laupala kohalensis; assembly: GCA_002313205.1. Lineage (NCBI taxonomy): Eukaryota > Metazoa > Arthropoda > Insecta > Orthoptera > Trigonidiidae > Laupala > Laupala kohalensis. The sequence goes on along the minus strand of NNCF01129081.1, from coordinate 828,446 downwards.
TTAACATTTGAAATTTGGACGGGATTCCCACCAATTTTGTTTGTCTTAAAATAAGACTTCCATTAAAAATTTAGGTTAAAAAAATATATTTCAAGGGATTGCTACCAAGCTCAAAATTTCAAGATTTTGAGTCTTGTTTGCGACCCTTAAAATGCTGAAATTTTGATGGAAGTCTTATTGTGGGGCATAAAACAAAATGGGAAGGCGGCCAGTTCAAATTTCAAAAGTTGATTTTTTTAAGAACATCACTTCTACGTGCACACGCAGTGAAATAGACAAGTTTAATTTTGTTTCTCTTCGGTTATAAATAACAATAGAAAGTCTGCGATACGTAAGTCGTCGCATGAGCGCTACAGTAGGAAGGAAATTGAGGCCTCTCTACACAACACGTCACTGAACTGAAAGCTGTGTTTGTGTGGAGGAAATCCCCCACGTGATCCAGTCTTATCATGTTGTAAACATAGATTACGTCATCACGCGCCAAGGATGCTTCAGCTCCGCATGCATTAGATGGGAATCTTGAAATGGCTGAACATTTACGGCAGAAGTAATTCGATATACGATACGGGAATTATGAACTCTTGAAAATATAAGATGAAAATAAACTTACAGAAACTTCCGAACGACTCTACATGTTTCTAGAAGCCGTTGTATCGGTGCTCAAATCGCGCCACTGAAGCTACGGAAGCTTACGGACGCTAATGCGCTTTCTTAATATCATATCGAAAAGTTTGCTATTATTATTATTATTAATATTATTGTTGTTGTTAGAATTATTGTTCTTATGCACATATGGAGGCATTTTCTACTCGTATTTCAGAACATCTCTACGTAAAATACATTTACTAATAAGTTTGCCATCTATTTGTTAAAAGGAAAAGAAAGAATAACTAAAAGCATTATATTTCAAATCGTTTTATTTTGTATATACGATCAATACAAATGTAACAACATCAATACGGAATGACGTACCGTTCAGTGAAGCGTTATTTTTTAAACATAAGATATCCAATCACCTTTTCAGCTCTAAAAGTATGATTACTTTGAAAGCACGACGTTCTTCTCTAACAGCTCAGGGTTTTTCTAAGCGATCTAATTCGACTCGAATTTTGTACTTTCGTTTAAAACACCTTTTTGCATCACGAGCAAAATAAAAAAATATATGAATATTTTTTTATCAATATTCTTTAAAAATTTACATCATACCTAAAACAGAGAAAAATAAACTGAATATTTCAACTGAAAAACCTCATAATTATTTTTGTTTCAAAAATATTATTTTCAGACATACGCGATTTTAATCAAAGTATTTACTGCTTATAATGTACTAATAAACAGACTTCATGCAATCATCTTCAAGGCTATAATAATAAACTAGAAGCATGTCTTTTTAAACAAGTGCATTATTCGCAAACAACTTCAACAGTGGATATATAGCTATCTAAACTACCCATATATTACTATTATGATGTATTTCTTTTGATACCTAAAATTCAATGATTTACTTACATTTCGAAGTTCAATTTCTGACGGTAGATCATAAAATTGTTAACATAAAACACGAAAATTCATTTCCTTTGCAGAAAAAGTTTGAAAGTAATTTAATAATTTCATTTCATTTAATATTTTTTAAATAATTTCTTGATATCAGCGAAGGTAAGAAACAGTAATAATTTGACATCAACTCAGTTGCCACATTATTTGATAAGTAGCCAAGTAAGTAGAAAGGTTTTTGTATGAAATTGCATACTTCCACGACTTTCCCCTCTATTTGATTACACTATAAATGTTTTCAAAGTTTACAATAGACTTATACTTAAGCGAATAAATAGGAACTTAAAATAAATGTCGTTGATGAAATATTCGTTCCTTGAATATAATAGTTTGACATTTTTACGTATTGGACAACAAACACTCTTTCGACCACAATACTCTTTTGGGACAAAACGAAGTAAGTTTGAGAACAAATGGCACAGTGATTACCTGTCATAATGTAAATTTTAACTACACTAACTAAGTTTTAAATAAATTCTTGCTACACCTATGTACCAAGCAAAACGTTTTTAACGATCCGTACTAACTTTGTAATATTTTAACATTTCAATTGGTACTAAAATTATGCATTCACGAGAGGTTACTTAACAATAGTAATTTAGAGGTCAAATCTAGTGAAACCAACAAGGATTATCAAACATGCTGTTCCCGTCGAAGGAAGATAATCCAATTATATCGAACAATTTCTTCAAAAGAAGTACGAAATTGCAGTACACTAATGTTTCTCATGCCTCCAGTCAAATATACAGGATAGACTGAACTTCCTGTTTATATAGAACCTTCATTATTATTTTCACATCTTTCTTCCCTCTATATTTATAAACATACAGTACATCAAAGATGGCATATTCAGACAAAACGAAAGGGTATAAGAATTGAAAATACACACACAATCGTAAAAATGGAAAGTCAATCGGAATAATGAAAGAAACGACCAGCTGAATTTCCTTCGAAATAAAGAAAATGAGTAAAGATGAACAAAATACCAATGATGTCACACAATACTCAAAATGTCACAAAATTAAATAAAGAACATTTTAGAGGATAAATCTACAACAAAAAGTACTACATTGAAAGAGAACTCACTGAATGGGATAAAATGGAAAATAAATGCAAATGTAAAACCCTTAATAAGTATGCACACTAAAAAAATAATTGCAAACCTTCGCTTTCTCGCCCTCGCAAGCGCCCTAATATTGTTCCAAAATCAACTAGAGGTCTCCGCATACAACACGAAGCTTCCGATCCTCGCTCCTATTAACCTACTACCATGTCCGATATTCCCATTCGTGACGTCACGATGCGGAATTATATCCGGTCATATTTTTAGGGTTCAGAAGCAGACTATTGATTGGAGGCGACCGGATGTGGAGCGCACTCCCAGGAACATGTGCTCCGAGACGTGAGATGGGAAACAGCGGAACAGAATGGGACTACGGAAGATAGGAAGCGGTGAGAGAGCTTAAGAGCGTAAGAGAGGGTAAGGGATCAAAATGCATGAAAAGGAACCAGGTGGCTGCAGTATAACCAAGAGATGGATAGAGGTAGAGAGAATGCAAGGATATAGTTCTGATTAGGTAAGTGAGGGGCATTGCTCTTTCGAACGTCGAAGTGAAGTCTTCTCTTGGGAACGTGTAGACGAGTCGTAAATTCTCCTGACTTACTGAGATTCAAATCCGCGATTCGGAACACGTCACGCAGCAATCACAAATATGGATTATCTAATATACTCTCACATACATACGTAAATTTTGAAGAATATATATTTCCAACTCCTCCTCATGGTCCAGTATTCAATTCGGCTCTTCTTATATTATACTCGTAATTTGATGAATACATTAAACGAAGGTAGGGTAAAATTGTTGAAACGATTCACCAACGTCACCTGTGTTCTGCGTAGTACATCACGAGATGAATATTTCACTACTTAAATCATGATGCTGTGGTAGGCGTCATTTCTCGAATCTAGATCACCGGAGTTCGTACAACAGTATATAGACGAATAATTTAATAAAATGCTTGTTATTTTATCTTCTCGTTTTGTACAGCAGGAAGCAGCGACAAATAGGCCCGTCTAAAGGGGAAAAAGCGAAGCACGGATTCAAGGGAGAAGCAGAGATCCCGGAATGACGATGTTGCAAACTGGGATGTTATAAATTTGTTGTAGAATTAAGTTTAATCGTGTATTGCAAAAATTTTGTGAATAAAGTAAATTGAAACTGAAATTTGCACACCCATTATATTGTGATATGGAATAAATTGCAAGCCTAGAGCAAACTAGCCTTAAGTACGTAATTCGTGTGGGTGCAGATAACCCAACGGTAAGAGTACAACCTGAGGGGTTAAAATTACGATCATGTTGACTGTTCAATATTTCGTTAAATTAGAAACATAAAATGTGTTTGAAAGAATAAATAGGTTTGACAAAACGTTTATTACTTTTACATACTCTCCTTTAAACGTATCGTATATCATCAAACAGAGTTGTATGTGATAATGCGAAAGTCGTACTTCGACCCCTTTCTCGAGGTACAGAGGCACAGAGGATGTACAGTGAAGAGCAGGTGTAATGCGAGAACCAAGTGAAGGACAGAAGCGAACTATTTCTGGCATTATCTCGCTCCGTTTCGGGTAGCACCCTCCTCCAATGCCTCGCACACGAGCGCGTCTGATGGATCAGATAAGGAACCATTATTACTCCATGTAGAAGTCGGGGAAGCGGTCGTCAGGTGCGAGGCGAGGTTCCGCGCAGTGCGCGTCCCCTGCTCTCTGTTTCGTTCCTTTCAATTGCAACGAAAGAAGTCGCATACACTTTTCAGACAGTTTTGTAAAATATATTCGTTTCAATACATTTTAATCTCCTGCAGAAACGAGGATAAGACTTTCATAACAATTACATAAATCTTAATTTTAGAACAAGTTGGTTGAAATTGTGATGACTTTTTCATTTCAATAGATAAGAAAACAATATTAGTAAAACTTTTGAATAAAGTAGAAGTATCAAAGTTTTTTTAATAAAATAAAAGTCCTCATAATTCGCTCATAAATTACCTAAGCACATCATTTATCACTCATACATTACATTTTCTTGTTACTTATATGAAATAGTTAAATTTTAGGCAAGTCAAATATTAATTTCAACATCAGGTATTGGAACAACTTTGATCATAATCAATAATACTAGCTCTAATGGGTCCTTAATGTTTTTTCATAGCCCCTCACACATGATAAATATTTTTAAGGTAAAAGTTCATTGAGTGTTTTCCATTATGTATGCACGGGAGAATGGAACACTACGTAAGTAATTCCTATTATTCTTATTAGTGACGTGAACTGATATTTCGTTCATAAGTTCTTCGGAGAGGTTCACCATTCCTGAACCGTAGCAGTGCATGTGCCAAAGAGTTTCCGTGTCCACGACGACGTGAGGGGAATGGATTGATGTAGGTCCGTTACTGTGCCCTTGATGCATAACACGCACGGACTCGGAATAATCCTCATCAGTTATCATGGATAACGTTCATACCAGAAGAATCTCACTAATCATAGGTTCAATAGTCAAGTTCTCAACACAAGGCGTTCCGCGAGAAATAGTATTAAGTTTTGGAGAATCAAATAAATTATTTATTTTCAATTCGATATATATATATATATCAGAAGCACGGTACTCTAGTTTCATTGCATTGTACACCGAATACATCTCTTACGCAGTCCGTTCTTATCTAAGTCAATGCCTAAAGTTACTGTTGCACAAGGGGAGGCTGACTGCTTCTAACTTGCGAGGCATCTGGGCATCGAATACTTTTTGACATACAGTTGGGGGACTGAGTTGTTTTAGAAGAAGTGAGTTCACCAGACAGATAAATGCTACAGTATTACTACATCTCAATCCATAGTCCTCGCAGCGTAAGAATAGTAATGAAATTTAACAAATGGAGCGAAAGAACGGCATTGCCATATGCATGCCGCGATAGATGGCTTAGCGTAGCTCCGCCCATTCCTTACGGCATGCCGTGGCACCCAGACAAAAGCTGCGAGATCCGGGGGAAAAAGCTAATTTCAAGTAACCTTTTGCAGCCAAAGTTTAGAGAGTAAGCCCTCTTAACAGTTAACATATAATTACTCCCAGTTCTACGAATCGGCTGATGTAGGTGGCATTATCTAAACATAAACCCATAAAGATTCTGCTGACACGAGTAAAATGCTTACGAGTCAACAACCGAAAGAGTCAGAAATCTCGCAATGCTGGCATTGGCTTCTCGACTTTCACGGGGTGTTTAGGCTCCTCCCTCATTACTATTCTTTCGCCGCGAGTACTGTGCCTCTATCTGTATGCGATACTTCTTTCTCTCGTACCCTTTCGCTCTATTCTACCACCCTAGAACACGAGGAGATAACAGAAACGGAAAAATCTGGAAAGGCGTTCCCTGTAACATCCGACTGGAAACACGAAATAAAAAAATATTAAATTCATATGAACAACAAAGGCCGAAAATTTAGATATTTAATCACCATTACAGGATAATTACAATCCCGAGTTTACTTTATGTAAATAATGTGTTCACTAAAAAAGTTTTTACAAGTTGCTGTACCATATTAAGCACGTACCATTTCCAATAAATGTTCACACACGGTGTTATTGTTCCGTGAGTAGTCAACTCCGTGATAAAATTCTTACACGAGTGGACATATTTGTATTAACTCAAAGCATTCAGATTCACTTTACAGAAATTAAACGAACACACATAGAGCTAATCTTTAATAATTTATCTGCAGTGATAATTGTTTCAGACAGATAGGCAGGAAAGCGCACCAAACATTTTCACCCCCTTTCACAAGTTGAAAAATAAAATCCCAAAACTTACAGAAATTTTATTTTTAGATGTTTTATTTTGCAACATTTACATGGAAAATACGAAATAATATAGTAATTAGTTCCCGAGATATCGGGGGTAAATAGTACACTATGCCGTTAGCGCGAACGACAAAATATGATAACATTTTCATCCATTGGTACCTATTAAAAACAGAAAATTAAGAACCAAAAGACTGGGCATAGATTTAATTTAGCAGTGTTCGTATACAAAAACTATGATGATGTAATATATCAATCATTTTGAGAAATATAGTGAACGGTGTGAAAATTCAAAAATGTACTTTTAACCTATTTCACTCTTTAGTAATTGAAATTTCGAAAAATCCTGTCGTAGTAAATACATAACAAAAGCAACATACTGTCCAAATATCATGTTTCTAGCTTCAGTAGTTTAGGTTCTGCGTTGATGAATATGTCAGTCACTCAGGATAACACTGCTTACAGAGAGACGAACGTATCTGCCGTAAAATTATATATTAAACGAGGATATTATACAGGATTTATTACAGTAGGTATAAAATGAATCGATGTATAACTGGACTGCATTTTGCGTTCGGTAATAAGTTTTTATTTGTGAAAAGAACATGTATTGTAAATAGCACCTCGTCCAGATTCATAATTCCTTATTCGTTTCACTATAACAAGGTGTAACGTTCCTAAGTGTTTACGTTCCCTAACTTGCGGCTAAACATTTTCATAATTCAACTACGTGTGACATAAATATTTCTTTTCGATCTGATGATAAAATGGAAGTTCCAAAAACACAGTCATTAAAGTCGGCTGAAATCACGCGTGTACCCATTATATTAAAATATAAATATAAAAAGAAAACAGGGCACAGTTTTACTCAACTTGCACAAATATCTCCATAAAAACAAAATTTCAACTAATTGATCATGCCAATCCTTACTAATTTAATCATAAGTGCTTTTATGTGTTTGCGAGGATTTGGGATGTCTAAAAGACGGAACTGATCGTGATAAAATTCGGCAGAGAGGTAACTTAAAACCCCGAGATAATAATACGATATGCTACATCGTCATACATTTTACTATCGCAAAATTTACGTTAATATATGCTTACAAGCGATTTTGTCATGACTGACTCGTCAACGTAGAGAGAAACCTCTTGAAATGGGAACTTGAAATTATGACATGTTGCTTTGTTGTTGTGTAGGGGATCACTAAGATTAAGATAAAGGGTTTTTCGATATTACGGTTTTAAAGAGGTGAAATGTGATTTTTGGAATTTTGTATATATTTCTAAAAAGAGAGGTATTACTTCGGACTTGAAAACGTTGTTCATTCAAATATCTAAACACCAGTTTCTGGGTATTCTCATATTCTAGTTTCGAATCCGTGAAAAGGAGTATACATTTCATGTTTAGTCGTCCGTGCTAACATTCCCACTCTTACGTGTCTCTGCATGCTAGGTCTCCGGACACTACTACTAAAGTGAAATGATTCGAATATTGATTAAATTTTAACATTTTCAAGAACAGTAATTATGGATTCCAAAGAATATATAGACTTAGTTTTTACGACGCGTGTAAGATAAAGTTAATGCCTCCAGCAAGAAATGAATGATGTTTACACGTAGTAAGACCTATTGAAAATTTCAAAACTGATGTAATGGTAAACGCATATTACGTTTGTAAATTTTTTGGTGTGGTTGAAGGGTGAAAACAGTGTACGCTGTAAAATCATGGGAATCTCGATGGGAGTCTACGAAGGAATATTTGTACCTAAACAGTTCACGCGATATATGGCGAGGGTATTCAGTTAATAAGTGCATAAACACACGAAGGAAAATGAGTCCTACAGTATCGTAAATGTTTTTAATTATAAAAAAAACACTATTCTGTTTATTTTCCTTTTTCTCGTTTCTAAATTTGAATACGCAACGTTTAATCGGCAAGAATTTGAGCACTGATTTTTTGTAACGTCGAAAATTCCCAAACTACACTGCACGGAACAGAAATGTATTCAGATTTAGACTGTTTTTCCTCCTAATACCGTGTAGTAAAATACAAATATTTTATTTCTCGTACGATCTCCCGAAAAATCAAGAAAATTCCCGAGATGAAATATTACCCAAAACAGAAGTGAGGATTGTAACACGATCAGTGAGAATTACTTTGAGAACAGTCGCGACTAAAACGTACATCAATTATCTAAAACAGAATTAGACTTATGTTTTAGAAGGGAGAGGGTTAAATGGTTAGAATGATTGCTATTCACATAAATTATTATTAAACATACACCTATACATTAATTCTATCACATAACGCGCAATATAGTGAACTGCTCGTTTTAAAACTGTTTCATTTATGACTCGCATCGAATTCAAATTTTAACTCAGGTTACACAATTCTTTGCATTCCTTGATTACAAAAAATTAAATAAGTTTGAAAAGAATGCAAAGTCAACAAAAAATCATTATTTTATGCGTTTGTTCTTAACGTCACGTAAGCTGAATTTAATTAGATTATTACATTTTATAAGTTATCCAAGAAACATTTTAAGGTATTAAGATCCATAATGTAGGATCTTTAACAATCCAACAACAATCTTCGTAGTATTCCATATTCTTTAATGATATCATCGCCAATTCTGTTATTATGTACAGAACACGTTAGACGATCCACGAAATAACGTCGTCAGTAATACTGAGCTTGTACCCGTAGTGGTGCGAAAACTCAAGAGGCTGAATATGATCCGTTCTTCGATGAGGGTGGTGGGGGAAAATTTCGCTTTCAAAATAATATTTAAAACATAGTTCTCGGGAGGGAACAATAATTTCACTTTCCCGTATCTTCGCCACGACGATAAGTAGTTTATTTTATGACGCGTATTTTCCATCACATGAAAAATCTAATTAAAGATATTGCTTATATCTAATTAAATATATTGCTTTCGTATTATTCAACTTCGATTAGAGCTTCATATCTCCTTAGAGAGGCTCTGTTTGAAACAAAGGGCGGATGATGTGCGTGGCACCAACCGGACGTCATGTAACAAGGAGGTAACAGCTGCGCAGAGGATCGCACGCGCTATGAATCCTGGTCGAATAGGTGCGGCGCTGCGCAGAAGCTATAAATAGCGATGGTAAGCAGGCAAAAAGTGTGGCGCCATGCGTTGTTGACACGAGGTACGAAAACGTATGTTTACTATTGTTCTTTTCCAGAGAAGTACTCAAGAAATGTAACGTAATTTTTAACCGTTTAACGCGCTAAAAGTAGGTAAAGTTCCATGTATCTCATTATACCTAAAACATAATTTTATTATTGACTGGTAGCATAAAGCATAACTTCCTTAATTCTTCACAGTCGTACTGTGTGTTTCAGTCGTTTCTCCTATGAAAGAGTTTCAATTTACTCTTCGAATTCTAAATAATAAATTAAAACTATAATAAATTAAATAAATAAATATAAAAAAATAAGTTTTCAAAACAAAATAAAGTTTTAAAATGAAATATTTTTAAAAAACTAAATACGTTTTTAAAACAAAATAAATTGTACAACAAAATAAGTTTTTAAAACTATTGCAAAGACCTCTATTATGTAACGATAGTAGTTTCGCAGGTGATTTCCAATTAAAATCCGTGCTCTTACAGCATTTCTCTTCGTCTCTTTCTATTATAACTGTTGAATATTGGATACACATTGTGCTGAAAATCTACCATTCTTTTGATTCATTCTATCGATTCCCCGCCGAACAGAGAATCGATCTCACGTTCTTACTTAACACCTTGATGAGCAAAGGTGGCACTATTACTGTCATTCATATAATCAAACTAAACTATAATAGAGTATTTATTATATGAATGTACGGAGTAGGGATGTTGGAGAAACATAAAAAACAGTAAGAGTGTTATAAAACACAGAAAATGACCCATACGTTTGTATGCATGTTCCCGATAGGGTGTCGAATGCCTCCTAATTGTCTGCCACACGTAGAAGAAAAATAAAGACAACGCAAGAATAAAATCACAAAAATAGAACATTTTTGAGAATTTGAAAATAATTTTGTGAAAGAAACATTTTTGTTCGTAGTTAATACCCGAGACGTGTGATGGTGAAAGTACTTGCTTTAACATAAGGTATTGATGAAGAATTAATTAAAAATACCATGAACAATATCACTTCTATAATTTATTTTGCGTATTACAAACACAATTATTGTTAGATACATCTCGAAACAAACTGTAGTGTAGCGAGAACGCTACTATTGAAATTGTCAACGAGCTTAGATCAGTAGAGGGTAATTTATTATTTTTTGCTTATCAACCGTTTCGTTTATCAAGTACATAAAGATATCAGACGTTATGGAGCAAGTTTTGCATCTAAAAGTGGATACAGATTATGCAGACAGCTCACAACCATATAAATTAAAAGCATATAAATTATTCTCGACTTGTCTTGTTTTAGTTTTACTGTCAATTGTTTTCTCTTTCACATAATGCATATTGTAAAAACAGGTGTCATACAATTAAATTTATCCAAATTTTAAGAGATTTTAAGAAATGTTAATATAAAAGGAGATATGTTTGATCGAACTTAACGTTTTTGCTCAAGGGCGATTTCATTCAAGGATTTATTTATTCTTGCTGTTGAAGGAGAAACTCAATAAGGTGTATATAATCACGTTTCGTATTAAATTTTTAGTACTATTAATTTGTAAAATTAGGATGGTGTACGTATGCTTTAAAAACCAATTATTAAAATTCTTTTTATATTATGCTTTTTCTATATCTCTTTTTATATTATTTTTCGTTACGTTACAGCATTATCTTCTGGGGCAATTCCGGTCAGAGCATTCAAACTTTCAGAATTCAGAAGAGAATAGTTCGGATAATTTGTAAATCTAACCCCTGAAACTGTTGTACCTTTATTTAAGGAATTAAATATCTTAACACTTCCCTGCATTTATATTTATAAAACGGTCGTGTTTGTTAAGAACGAATTATTGAAGCACCACCCTTGCTTCATACGAAACTGCCTCGTTCACGAAAACAACACTCGCAATAGTAATAATATTCATCGTCCTGGAGTGTCAACCACTCTTTGCCAAAAAGGACAATATCAATCGGGAATTGTTCTATGTAATTCCCTCCCCCAAACTATAAAAGATATTATGAAATTGAATCTCTTCAAATCTGCGGTTAAAAACTACCTCCTTCACCAGTGCTTCTACACTGTAAAAGAATTTATTGATTATAATAAAAGTTAAATCCGTCTTGTTCTTTATCACGCCATTGCTATTGCACTTTTCAAATAACTTAAAACAATTTCAAAAACTATTTTCTTGCATGATTGTGTTGTGTCTTATGATTCATATTAATTTCGTTTTATGTGTACTGAACTTTGGCATGGTTGTGTACATTAATTCTGTAGCCCCGTCCTGGCCCGGGTTTTTCTCCGGTTTTCCTTCGGATAGAGGATGATTTCTTATACAGATTATCTAGGTTTTTGTGTAGGGGCGCGTTTATTGAAACAAGAAATCATGAATTTAGTGTTATTTCAATTATTATGATTCGTAAACACTATACTCAAATAATCTATAGTTCTATAATAATTCGTACATGTAAAATACATTTTTTGTTTTAAATTACAAACATTAGTATTATAACTCGTAGCTAACTTTTTTTATCTTATCTAGGAATTTGGGTTAAAATTTTTGATTCTGCCTCTGCCTTAGGACCCTTGATCGGAATTGATGGGATGGTCCCTTGCTTGTTTCCGGAGAGTAAATTTGTTTATTGTCCTCCAGGTGGTCATACGCAGTTTATACTGTTTTGGTAATAAATTTATTTCATTTTATTTCATTACAGTATAGATAGATTGTATTTTTTCCTGAGTAAAAGATGATAGGTCAACAAAATCCCAGTCAACCCCTGGGAATCAATAATAGTATAAATACTAGTAATGTGTCGAGTTTGTGTACAGAGATTTGCGAGAAAACTGTATAATCTTTAAATATAAAGAATTGCTGTTTACATTGACTTCGAAAGATAAGAAAAACTTATTAGAAGACAAATAAAACACTTTGTGCCCTATTAAATACATATTTCCATTTTATAATTTAGTTTCAATAACCTAAAAAAATGACTAAATTCTGTCTTAGCGTACGGAACGTTTTTTGCCGTCGTACCCACGTTGGGGTCCTCTGGTTGAAACTTAGTAGTGACAGAACAACATTTTTTACATCTTTCGATCTTTCGGTATTTAAAAAAATTTAATTTTAATAATACGCATTATATATCGTCCGGAAATCTAAAAGCTACAACACGTCTTCGAGGAAGTTTTATGTCACTAATATTTAGTTTTCGTATAAAACCCAAAACGCAATCAACCAAATGTTCAATATCAATAAGCATATAAGTAATATAAGTAACAGAAGTTATAGTGCTTCCAAGTAACTATACATGAAAATTAACAATGAGTACATAAGGTTTTTTCAGCATGTAACACATTATTCGTGTAGTTCACAAACTATTAATTATTTAGAATAATTAATTATTGAAAAGAAATGAAGAATATATGATAAGATTTCCTTTGCAAGAAATGCATTAAAAACGCGTTAATGATACATTTGATGAATCTAAATGCTTCTATTGAAAAAAGTAAATTAATATTAATGCAGGTGGGGGGGGGATGTAAAACGCTCTTTTACAACATCATAAGCATTAAAAGTGGTCCTGCAATGTAATACTTATTTACGATAGCCCTGAGCTATGAATCCGTCTTGGATTGTAATCAGACAATTAACTGTTGTATGTCACACGTATCATACAAAAGTAGAATACACCTGTAGTATTCTCCACTTGTCCCTTTTCATGTGGAGAGATTGAAGTCTCTTTTCAGGATGCAATTCTTCTTGTTCACTACTTTTGAATTATATTTTAACCTACGGATCACTGCAAGGGACCCAATGTATCGGGAACCTATACAATGTTTTTACATTACTTTGTTGTTTAAGGTAAAAAATCTGGAGCAAACACCACTGAATTCCTATTTTCCAATTAAAATACTTAATTTTTTTGTGGGGCTTTACGGCTCATGTCGACATCAAAGGTCATTGGAGCCCGAAAAACTTGTACAGGTAGGGAAAATGCAGTTACGCACTAGGGAGAGCCAACATGACTCCCCGCGTGTGTGACTCGTTAATGATTCAATCCTACCCACTAAAAACCCTCCTGATCTACAACACACAAAAACATATCACACAACATACATCAAATGGAGGGGGGGGGGTAAAATGAGGGGGGCACATAACATGAGGGGGGACAAAGAATAAGGGGGGACAAAAATGAGGGGTAGGACAAAAAATGAGAGAAATGAGGAAAATGAAAGATACCCTAGCCTTAATAGCGTCGGGATCGAAAAGAACAAGAGGTGACCAAGGGAAGTCAGGAAAGAGAAAGGAAGGATTTGGCACAAGTAAGTGGAAGTAATGCCAGGCTCAGCTCGGGGCCCCGTGTTCGTCAAACATGTACTTACTAGATGTAAGTCCCCTGGGGGGTTAAAATACTTTTTAAAAAAAGATCACAAATACTAGAAGCAAATAACCTACATTGCAATAAAACTATAAGAAGACAACAAAAAAATCATTCATAGTTTCAGAAGAAAAAACATTTATAATGATTAAAAACGATGCCAAATTCCACAGATCAATCTGTTAATAAATATTTAACACACTCCCAACCTTACAAAGTAAACTCCTGAACATCAAGTACAGATTGTACCATGGCAGCATGCAAGTACAGGTTGTATGACTTATCTTTCACCTTAAACTCTTTGTAATCAGACAATTAACTTTTGCACTGTTTGCCTCATAGGCTGATCTAAGAGAGACACCTACAAGATAAATCTTCTTTGCTTAAAAATATTAGTTGCATCACAAAAACAGTGAAAAGTAAGGAGATGCTGTTTAGCTATTGAACGCAAAATTTGCTGTACAATAAATATGTTCATATGCATCTTTTCACTATTTTGAATTTTAAGAGACCGGAAGTAGAGCGCTGAGTGTAAATGAAGTCAGGATCTGCTGCCCACAAATAGGTTTCTATTCCCAATACATTCAAAGTCAATTCTTTAGTTTGGTTTGGATGCATTAATAATTAATTCGTGAGTTATACGGTTCTACACACACATAGACATAGAACATTGGACACAGTAAAAAAATTGAAACTAGACTATTGGAGTCAATTCACAGACATCTGAAGAGATTCCGAAAATTTATTTTCGACCGATAACAATGCTTTTGTTAAACATTCTGTATAATTGGAAAGTAAAAAAAAACTTATTAAAATGTATTTTACTTTTTCTGACGCAACGATTACAGTTTTCATTCCATGGAAATTTATGGAAGTTAACCGACCTGTCAGTATTGTCATATAAAATGCAGCTTATGAACTAAATATATTTTTCATAAATTTATCGAACGATCAGAAGCGACACCTGAAGGTAAATATAGGAACTTACCAGAATTCGTGTGAAATTTTAGAAATGAGATCTTGCGAAACGCAAATGCTAAGAGAAGTTTTTCGAGTTTTTTAAACTTTGTTCACTGCCATAGTTTATTCCAAAGTGGAGTCACTGTTTTCACTTATTTTATCTAACATCTATCATCATAGCGACAACTTCAAATTTTTTTACCACCATACACACAACTAGTTCTACACGAACGGCTGTATGAATAGAACGTTTCTATTTTCCGTAAAACCATTCACTTCTCTTAATCAATTAGAAGAACTCCTCATAAAACCCTATTTTATAATGAAGAGTTTATTCTGTAAATTATAACTGCAAGCTTGCACACGGAGGAATATCACGATAGGAGTACATATTGCATCCGAGTAGAATCAGAGGAATACATTGATACTACCCCCTCCCCCCTATTCTAATTAACGAAGCACTGGTTTATTTTACATCTTATTAAACCAAATTTGAATTTATACACGGAAAACCCCCTTCCCCAAATGTGACCGGGGTATGTTTGTAAGACATCTGAGTCACAATTTTAAAGACAACAAATTGTCTATTAAATTAGCAATCTTAAACAATTAACGGTTCTATTTTGTGTAAAAGTTTGAAACTGAAGGACTATGTTTCACTATTCGGAAACAATTTTGAAAGTTTGAATGGTATATAATATTTCACTTTATTTCACTTAACAAGGTAAGAATAATATATCGTAAATTGTCTTTTTCTTAACAAGTCAAATCGCTAAAATTGTTTGTTGAAATTTCGTACTGGGATGTTTAATTTTGAGAAGGATTGGAGAAGGAAATATACACGGAAATTCAATAAGGGAAGCGCAAAGACGTCTGAAATAGATAGCGTGCATACTGCAGGGAATAGGAGAGAAGAAAATGATCATTAAATTCATTTACAATATCACAGTACAGATAAATTTCGAACTCCAAGTTACTAGGGAATTTAGAGAACGAGATGATCGATTGGTACAAAACTCTCCAATAAAGTCATTTTATATCTTTCCCCTCACTTCGCTTCTTTTATGTTCGATTCCCAGAGGAGTTCAATTATGTATCAACCACTTTTTCTAAACGGTTGTCACATATATAACGATAAAACATAATAACCACTAACGTACACTGAAATTGAGATACACCATGTAAAATAGTTCACATTGATTTATGACGTGTCGAACAGTATTAAATGGTTTCTATAAATCTTATTGGATTCTTTGAAATATTTCGTATATTATACAAATAGAGCGAGCTCAGATCAGATTTCCATCTGCTAAAAACGTGATGTGACTTATAAAGATCATGTTCTTTATTACCTTGGTTGCCAAACAGATTAAATGTGTTAAAATATTTGTGAGGTCAAAAATGGGTGGCTTTAGATCGAAAAAATTATTATTTGAAGTTCTTTTAGCTAAACTTCAATATTATACTACGAATATTGCCCTTTTTCATTAAGCAAATGAAATTATCAATTATTGTGGGGGGTACTTCGACTACCCTCACTTTCGCATTCATTAAAAAATTCCCAGAATCAAAAATTTTAAAATTAAACCATTTTGACATTTTCGTTTTTAAAATTTTTGTTTCGGACGAGAGTTCTTTCGACCGAATATCAGCCATCCTTAGACCCTAACAATGTTGTAGTACGACATTGGTGGTAATAATCCTAAAAGGAAAATTAAAAAGGAAACGAAAAAAAATGTCAAAGAGATTTAATATTAATTCGAACTTCATTTACCATTTACCAGAGTAAATTTCATAATTACTTCTTACACGAGGATATCCGTTGAGGATACTATCGACCTTCGGGCTAGTCGCCCGTATTGAAAACCCGCGTGCTGACCGCTGGCCATGCCTTCCTTTGCTCAGACCAGAGTTCTCCTGACGTCAAACGAGAGCAACCACCCAGCGCGTGTGGGAGACGAGGTACTGAAACTTGTGTTTGCTATCTCTTCTCGCTCCACCCACTAGCAAGAAAGCAAATCAAGTGCGACTTAACATGGCTGCTGATGTCATTCTAAAATAAACTACGAAAAGTTTTTTTGTTTTTCCCTTTTTCATCATAGTTCTTACTCTTGCATTCTCGAGGCAGAAATGTTTTCACACTAAATTGAATACGTCACACGAGTAGGACAAATGAGAGATATACTCAAGAAAGAAGATTGCAGAAACTAGAAGTAGATGAGCGTCCATCACGTGGCAGGGACGGGAACAGATGTGACGACAAAGCTACAGAACGAAGGAAACACTAGCAATAACATAAAAGAGTGATGTTCCAGATGAGATGGTCTACGTAATCGCAAAGATAATAAAAAAAAGTGAATAAAGTCGTGCGTTAAGTTTAGGAGGATAAATTTCTTCAATTCAAAAGTTTTTGTAATACGCCAATTCAATAACATAATGTGCTAGTATATCATAGTAACATTACAGTCAGTAGTTAAAACAACTTTTGCTTTCTCTCCGAAATCGTAAGTTCGAGTCCTGGATGAAGAACTGCAGAGCTCGTCTTTAATGAGGTAAAGAAATGTCCACGTTATCACTTACATTTGTAAGAGATTAAAATAAATATCTCCATGCGCAGTTGCCAAGAAATTGAGGATTCCCAATGCTCTGTCCCGGCATGTATGTATGAGGAGACGGTTTTGCCTTTTTGGCTAAATTAGAATTGATTTCAAACTAGCTTGATTTATTTCAATTTCTATTTAACATAGTATTTAACATAGGCTTTATGTAGCAATAAATACGGATAGAAGCATTAAATAGTATTACCTAACCGTGAAAATGCTACTACGACAATATTACAGTCATATTTCGATGTCACAGGTATATTATCAAAGATATGACATAGGTTCTCTCAACGAGAACACATGTCATAGGTACATGCTATTAGCTCAACTATTATCAAAGCTTGGGCATTTCACGGACATATGTTTCATATCCGTTCTTTGATAATACATCTGTATTATAGGAATATGATCGTGCAATACTGGTCTTAGCGTGGAATCTTTAATATATAACCACAAATTTTGATGAAGGAATTTAGACGATGAATTAAGGATTGGTGGAGCACTTAAAGAAGCAGTTTGAAATCAATCGCAATATTACAAACACTACGCTATTGAAGCATACTGGTTCACACAGATCAATACTACAAAGAAAAAATCAATACTACAAAAAAATTGGGATCGACTTTGTCGCATGTATTGCCACAAAAGGTACAAATCCTTTCACAAATGAATTCTTTCCAGTCATGGATCCCAGTCAAATGGACTCAATAAAATTGTTTCGAGATTCGAACCACCTACAAAAAACCTATGGGTGTTGGTTGTGATTGGATACTATGGTTATCATTCGTTTTATTTTTACATCGTTCTGTTCCATACTCATTTGAATATAAAATGTTCTATATTTACTTGAATAATCTTTCAGAAAAAGCATTCTGAAAGCAGGTTAATCTATTCAAAGAATGTAGAACGCAGTAGTGCATGTCAGAAAAACAAAACTTAACTTAACTCGACTTGCTCACATACCAACAATAAAATTTAATTACCTGAAACACACATCATATCAAACACTGGAACCACGAATATCAAATCACGCATCTCGTGCAGCTCGCACAAGCAACATTCGTCAATAAAATACGAGGTAATGAATGAGGATTACTGAGGTGGCTCTCTAATTTCTCATACAAGGGAGTACAGATCCCTTGTGTCAAGGTCGTTCGAGGGGTAAAGATAGGACGCTGAGTCTAACGAGCTTCGGTCACCGCACGGAAGGTCGTCCGACTCCAGCAGCACCTATCCGCGCCAATATCGCCAACTTTAGTACTTCTGTACTACATCAGAACTTAACAAAAACTAGTGGTGCAAAACCATTGCACATACTTTCTCATATACGTTTCACAGTCTGCAGCATAGAGTGAGAAAAATCTATAGTGAAGGGTAATTTCTGGCTCGGTCCCCTATATTTTGTTAGTCTTCCAGTGCTCTATTCATGCTCAAAATCGCAAGATGAACTTTGAAATTTGTCTATTATTTAACGTCGTTTTCTTTGAAATTTGAAAGTAAAATAAATATTTAGAATATTATTTCAATACACATAGCGATATATCAGTCTTATAAATATCGTAAAAGTGTTCTGTAAATATAATTTCGTTGTATTTTCGTATCTGCAGTGCTTTCGTTGTCCTCTTATGTATTTTATAATTATCATATCTTATATTTCACTTTACGAAAAGTATGTTCTACGTCTGCTTGGTTCATTTACACTGCTAAATACAATTCAAGCCTCTTGAAACAGTAAACTAATGTGTAAGTGAAGCAGACAGAAATTATTTTCCTGCGTCTATACCATACTTTCAAGCGAAATACCGCTAATGCGGATGTAATGCATACTAATTGTACTTTACATTCAGAAAATTTGAGCAAAATCTTTTGGAGCCGTTTTTGGGAAACATTGAAAAGAGTACTTTGACCTTCATGTGTAGAATAAAAAAAAGAGCACGTGCATCGACAACAAGTAAATTCTACCGTAAATACGAGATGCGAATTGATTCGTCCGTTTACTCAGAATCACTGCGCACAGACAGACGGACGTTATGTCAAAAACAATTATTTTGAGAATCAGGGATGGGCAAAACGGATATTTCCGTCGAAATCTCGCTTTCGAATTTTCCCACTATTACAAAACTTTCTATATACCACGTAAATGAGAAAGTAAAAATAGTACTTCAGTACTTTTATGGAAACGTATGACCTCCTTCAGAGGTATAATATTTATCAAAATCGAACGTCATATATTTACGAGACCAATTCTACAAAATAATGAGTCATGAATGTATGAAAATTAAAAAAGCATTTGGAATTTTAAAAAACCTATACCTTACTTATTGCTATATTAAGAAATATTCTCTCCCTGAACAAAAGATCTTCTATCTCATTGTTATTATCTCCGGATTATTCATCTTAAAAGCGAGTAGCAAACTCGAATTATTTTCTTGAATTGATTTCTAAAAATAAAAAAAGATATTCATATAAACTTACAATTATTAATACAAGTACTTAGGTCTGTACGACTCTGACATTACCCTGAAGAAGGCCACAGCACGATGGCCGAAACGTTGGTAGTTACATCTACTAAGACGCGGTTTGTCCCGGACAAACAAGCTTATATTGACTCCGGCCGGAAAAAATTGCGGAGTTAGGTTTCTTACTCAAAAAACTCACATTGGGCTAACTTTTTTTATTTTTCAAAATTTTATCATGTTGCCTACCTTTACGTGTTAGCAAAGTCAATATTAGGATTCAACACTATCAAAAACAAAGAACCACTGAGAAACGCAATAATGAATTTTTATACACGCTTTATACGCAAAAAACTCAAAATGGGCTATTTTTTACATTTTTCACATTTTTACCATGTTGTGTCACCTCTAGGCCTACGTGTCAGCAAAATTGAAATTTGGATTCAGCATCCCAAAATACATTAAAATCAAGTGATAAAGCTTACGCCGCATTTCTTTCCCGGTTGAATCACCTAGCAACTGGATTATGAGGTCAATTTTCATAAGAATAAAGGGAAGGCAAAAATGGGATTAAATATTGAACTAAAATGCACGAGAACGATATTTTTTAATATACAGAAAACATCTATAGATACACAGATATACGAGAATTTTAAAAAATGAGGGACAGCAGTCGAAGAATGGACGTTCTAAACATCACAAAATATTCCCGACAAAACATAAGAATTATAAATTGTAATTATTATAAGTATCTCATTGAACGATCTTTACTTAAGAGTCTAATCCACACGCCAGTCCTATTTATTTAAAAACAGCTACTACGATATTTTCATAATTAAGTGCTTTTTAAGGGAATAATTAATATAAAAACTTTTTTTTTGTTGCCAACACTGATCCACGCAGTCACGTCCATTGGGTGGGCGGACCAGTAGATATCCTGCAAATTGCGACAGAGAGCGAATAAGCAGTCGTGTTCAGCACGTCAAGAACTCGAACGGCAGTGACCATAAAACAAAGCAAGTAACGAAGCTCACTCTATTTCCGGTCCTACAGCATTCTTAATTACCTCGAAAAGCGCGGATATAAAGAAACAGATATTTTTAACAAATTGAACATTCATTCTGAATAAAAAAGGAAAGTAGAAAAATATAAAAATACGTTCACAGTCCGCTAAAACAAAAAATAAAACAATATTTAATGAAACCTATATAGGATTTACATTGCTCCTAGTACAGTTGTAGAAATAATTTCAAATAATAAATGAGCAGTATTCTTCCGAATTTCTCGACTTCGTTATTTTTAAAAATAATTTACGCCTAAAATCTGAACTTAGGAGAGAGAAAGTTTAGGAGACATGATCAAACTTATTTGTCTAAATTATCGTTTTGTTTGAGTGACGTAATTTTTATCGTGGCAAAGTTTCATAAGTATGAAAGTCTTAAGTGTGTGCGGATGAGAGGAGAGCACAAATAATTCAACTTCAAAATTTTTAACGGTCACTCTAGCGTATATAATGTTATTACTCCATACGGTACAGTGTATAGGTTAGTAGAGCTAGTAGAGGACGCATGAGACGAAACTGACAAGTTCGGAACCGCTGGTTAATAGTAATGTTGACTATATGTAGAAACACACATGAAGAGACGGTAAACATTTTTTTCTCATATACTTTTTTATCCAGAATCTGTTCAAGTTACAGAACACACGGAGAGTTATTTGTAAGTAGATTTAAACGAGAGAGAAAAATACCCAATGGTATCTCCTCTAATATATTACATTAAATTTAGGAACTGTTTACTTACCAAATCTGTAGTTAAGGTCAAGCGACTTGACAGTATTCATAAACAAATAAATTTCTTCGTTTTATCGAGGTAGGAAATAAGATAAGAGTGCACTTCAATTGAAGATAACACCCCAAAAATACAAATACACCTCATCGCGATAGATAAAACTCGTAAGAAGCATGCTTCAAGATGATATAAGAAAAGAAGAAAGTGAGAAAGGTACTAAATTGAATTGTAGTTCAAGAAATTGGTATAACTCTCACACACTAACATCAGCAGATTGGACATGAACACCAAAGAAAATGAATGAACGATATATTAAAATAATTAAATATATATTTATATCAAATCTGCATTTCCATATTGGAGATTCGAAATCCATTTCCATATGCTACGTTTTAGTAGGTTCTTCCGCTATGTTAAGCTTGTACTTTTGCCAGAATATAAAAAAAAGCATAAACCCCCGAAAGCTTCTCCATATAAGCCGATAGTAATTGAAAGTCATATTTTGCGCCGTAAGGATATGAAAATTCATCGCCACTGGATAGAGAATGGTTGAAACTATCATTTAAAACATTTTGGGTAGTACTGATGCCTAGTCTCTCTGACACTATAATACCTTAATGCCTCCAATGCGATGCGAAGGCTAAGCCATACGCTCGCCGCATGCCGTTGTTAACTCAAGCCAAGAAGCACTTCCGTCATAACATAAACAAGCAAAGCACACTTGAGGATAGACTCGTATAAAGAAATACTGAAAAAGGTGGCGATATAAGACGCACGCAACGCTTCCAATGAGCACTTCCGTAAACACCATAACTCTTTGGTGCGGGTAAGAAAAACTAATGTCTCTAAGCCCAACTGCGGAGCCAACTAAGCCACTAAACATGCCAAGTGCAATGGCGTATGTACGAGAGTCAAAGAAAGGAACGGATAAAAAACGAAAATAAAAATTGGTACACTAATAAATAGGAGGAACCAACGACTGCGAAACGAAACGACCGAGCATCACATAAACTTCTTCCCACCCAAGCATAACGCAATATCGATGCCATACACGAGGAAGGGAAAAATCTCTGGACCAATAAATGGCTCCATTTTTTATCAATTAACATTTTCAATTTTCATTCAACATGACAAAATTAATTCATTCGACATGACAAAATTAATTAATTCGACATGACAAAATTAATTAATTCAATAAAAACAAAATCAATTTTTTTCAGTTATACAATGCACAAGTATTGTAGGCGTCGCAGAATATTATAAACATAATCACGATTAACCAAAATTCTTCCAACTTGCCCAACGGGCCTGGAGTCTGGAGTTTCACGCAGTGAATAGACATACTTTCAAGATTTTATAAACGTAGAAATGTTGTGGTGGATTGAAGTTTCTATAAAAAAAATAGTGTTTGCACGGTTTTAAGACAAAATATCACTGCAATTTCTAATGAATATATCTTGACATCCACATCTCCCGTGTGATTCATCCAGTAATCAAGAATAAGTGTATCTCCGTACAATTAAAAATTCATCAGCACATACAAATTTGTTTTTTTAATTTTAGTATTCAATACATCCTTGTCTCATGTAATAATGACATGTCAGAAGGAAAATGGAATTTTCAGGACGAAAATTAGAATGATAAGCTGTAACAGGCACTAAGTGTAAAGGCGCTATGAGAATGTAATGGGTAGTCTTCAATTTCTTAAACACGTCAATGAATGCATCGATTGAAATACTTGCAATATTGTATTCAGAGAACATGTAGCAAAATGTTCTCCCAAAACATACATGAGATAAAAAACTGCATCAAAATAAAAAAAATTACGAAGTTTGACAATTTTGAATCATAGTTGTGGCCCCTAAAATAAAGCGCTATACTTTAAAATAGATAAATAGACAATATCATGTCATAAGTCAGTAAAAGCAATAGCGACACACAAATTTCCCATCTACGATGCACCCATTGTCGCTACATTTGTAAGGACAACTTCTCGAAGTCTTTGCCCCGAACTTCCTAATTTTGGATCTCCACACAAAGCTTGATGCTCAACATCTTTCAATTTTTCTAAAATAAATGATTGTCGTAGATATTTCCGATTTTAGAAGGGAGAAATCATTTCGTGGAATAATCTCTTCGATATTTTTTATCAGAATACAGAAGTACACAGGTACCGGCGGTAAAAATGTCTTACACATTCATTATTCTATGAAATCGTGAGTACATTGTATATCCACTGTCCCAAAACAGCACGTTAAAAATTGGAGGGATGATAGAGCATATTAATAGAAAAGAAAGAACATGTTCGCAAATGTCTCCGGAGGAGAAAAAAATACACCAGGATCGAGTAAGAACTCGATACAAATGTGTAAAGAGATTTATTAGGGGAATTAATGAAGTGTACAACGTTACAACAGATTGAAACAAATGTTCGAAGTTCTGCCCTTAAACAGCGATACAGGCCTAGCATCGACGTCACATGTACTGGCGAGTGTATTCTACCTGGAGTCACGCGAATTTTAACAACATCGATGTCGCTGCTAATGGACTGAAATTTGAATACCTGTTGTAATTTGTTGTTGAACTTAGAACACCTACACACTCTTTCATTCATTCCCCTAATACAAGGCTTCAATCTTTTTGTCTTGTATCCTTACTCTGTCTTGGCATCATTTATTTTTCGAGAGAAATTTTCGGATATGAGTTTTGTTTCTATCAATATGCTCTGTCAACCCTACAATTTTGGAGTTCTGGGACATACTGTATACAAAACCGAACAACTTAGAAGTATAACCAGGGAATATAATTCTTTAAGATCTATCTATTCGAAATAAGCATTCTTTTACAGCAAGAAGTGACTGCGATTTATCAGTTAAGCGAATAAACCATCAAATATACGCGAGTGTTGGTTTGATAAAACCATGGAACATTTACGACTCGTTCGCCGGATGAATAAACGAGTCTGATGCATAGCTCCCGAGGGAAAACGTTTCTGAACACACTCCACAATCAGTTATCGTCCGCACCACACAACGAACGACTCCACAGCAGAAGTCGACTGAACGTGACAGCAGCGCCAAGATCGATACCAACAGCAACGTCAACTCAATCACTCGCGAAACTCATTCGGCCCTAGCCTGCCTGCCTGTCTCCCCCTCCCCGTCGAACCCACTCATACTCATTCGCTCGCGTGCTCTCTCGCTTCATTTCGGTCTCGCATTCGAGTTAGGGGAGAGAACATAACGCTGGCTTTACGATCTCAAGCGGCACTTGCTGCAGTAACTGAGGCGTTTTGAAAGAAACGGCGTGGGTCTGAAAGGCTTATATTGCCGCGTCGAAATAAGGATTTGATATCACTTGAGGTAGACTATTCGAGCGCTTGGAGAAGGTCGTTCAACTGCTGGTACATAACGCAAAGTGGGAGATAAAAAATCTTCTTTAGGTTATGTACCTCAAGTAAAATACACACGTGAATGAGACAAAAATAGCTAATGAAGTAGAGACGATGAAAAATTAAAAATGAGTTTAACAAATGAAATTTCATTCATTATTTTTCCCTGGCAAAATACAGTTTATTGTATGATGTTACAACGTCGTTCAAAAAAGATATTTAAGAAACAGAGTGTTTAAGTTTTGCTTTGAAAATAATATACAAAACATGCAAAAGCAACGAAATGTGTATTTTGAAATCTCTAATAAGAGTAAATATATTGCGGTATTGTTTTCACACGCGTTTTATCGGTGATCATTGTGGGCCGGAATTTACTGTTTTTTCTAAAGGCATTTACATAAACCAAATCATCCGAAACTCGTCTACGAAAAACAAGAGAAATTATTACGTCTACGGAGAACAGAATAAAATATTATCAGTAACACTAAAAAATTCTGAGAACAAGTTAAGAGAGGTGCGTTATTAGTTCTTCTAAATGAATAGTTCTAAAAGGTAATAGTTCGTATTGGAAAGTGATGGACTTCGTTGTTTTGAAAATAATATTTTACAGCTCAGTTTAAAAAATATTTTTATACTGAGTTTTTAAAAACCTGATCAGAAAAAAACCCAAAAACTTCTCACTATAAAAACATAACGTTATAGTCAGGTACAAAATTTGGTTATAACATCTCAAACGTTTGGTAAAACCGCCAGTCACCCACTTATTTCAATAAGAACACTTTGAGCATCATTCAAACGTAATCCATACAAATATATAAACGCAAAAGTGTGTCTGTATGTTTGCTGTCTAATCACGACCACTGAACCGATTGCAATGATTATGGCAAATATATAGTTTAGATGTTCAGGAAGAACATGG
>NNCF01129081.1:731755-802316 GCA_002313205.1 Laupala kohalensis | reverse complement strand
GTATATTCACTTACACTGGCTAAACGGTGAGAGAGAGGTGACAACTATAAATGGCAAGTCTCTAAGAGTTCCGCGAGAGTATATGTCTATCAACAAAGGTGAACCTAAATTGTTGAAAAAACGTTATTAAAAATAGAAGTGTTAAAGTACTTCAATTTAAGAGAGTAATTTAAGAAGGAAAACACTAGTCATCATCCAATTATATGTTTTTTGTTGAGTGCATTTGCTGAAGGTGAAACTCAAAATTGTGTATACAATCAAGTTTTGAATTAAAATTGTGTAGTTATGAATTTGTAAGATTAGGATACTGTACTTATGTTTTTAGAAACCAGAAAGTAAAATTGTTTCCATCTTACAATATAGATAGATTTTGTTTTTTCTTGAGTAAAAAAGATTGGTATAAAGGCAGCAACATTCGCTACTCGGCGAACCCCGAGCAACTGCTCACCGATTAGCGACTAGTGTGGATGAGTTGCTAGTTATTCGTCGCATCACGAACACCGGTACTCACCTTTTCCCGCAGCGTGTCGGTCTTTTGAGACACATCAAAGGAAGCCGAGCATTGGCGAATATTCGCGAGTGACCTGTTTGTGGTTCTGTCCACATATTCGTGCTTTTACGAATATCAAGGATAGCGAGTATACGAGTAATACAATTTCAAGTTATTTCGAGTAGTAATCGCTGAAAAATCTAATTATTCGTAGTTTTTCTCCTTATCGTACAAAGTAATAAGTGTTTTATACGTAATAAAATAAAGAAATTTGAAGTAATAAATTAGTGATAGAGTAACTTTATTTATTATATCCAGTGTGGTAAAACGCAATTTGCAACTACTTTTTGACTATAAAGTTTATTTGATGAGAGATTTAAACCACAAGCATTTATATTCACTTTATTTTACTTTTTTATTAAGCGTCCTAAAGTTTCTCAGTATTGAACGTGTATTAACATTATTAGCATTATCTATTGTTTTATTAGTATTAGCATATATTTCCTGTGCACGAAATGTTCAGGAAAGAAAAAATGTGAAAATAAAAAATATTATGATAATAAATAATAAAAATATAACACTTAAATGTGATGAATGATATTTAAATAAATAAATAGAGTGAGATGTTGTGGAGACACAAATTAAGATAGTTATGTAATATTGATTCTTTGTGGATAAAAACTATAATGATTATAAGGATCTTAAATTCGATATTACCGTACCATAGCTAAATCCATATGTAATAAAAATTAATTTCATTGATTGAATAAAGATTACATAACATCCATTTACTTTACTTAACATTTCACAAGACACAACTATATACGCAGCAGAATGTGTGATTACTTCAGATTCATTCTTCATAACCTCTAATCATTAACATGAATATTCGTCGTTCCCAGAGCTAGCACGTGCTCAGCAAATTGCTTATGTCTGGATCAGTGTGCTCGCCAATAGGCGAATACTCGGGAAATATCCCGAGCAAGTTGCTAGTGTTCGGGATTCGCTGTGCGGTTGCTTGGGGTTCGCCGAATAACGAATGTGTGGAGCCACCTTAAGTAAAAATAATCTGGGAAACGCCGGGTAATAAGTTAAGATATAAGAATGTATGTGAACTCATTTTAACAAATCGTTTCTCTTCTGTAGGTATATGAGAATGTATACTTAAGATGGTTAGCATATTCAAATTAAATGACTTATATTCCGCAAAAACGAAGAACCGAGAAAACCATGCATCGTTCCATTCGAACGATCCCCTCTGTCTCCAAGAACTTTCTAGAACGCAGGTTACTTTGTAATATTTTATTAGATATTGCCATATGGCACAGCATAGCAACGGAGATAAGCGGTTACTTGTGAGTACATATTCATTCAGTTGAGTATTTGACAAGTGGTTCGTCTGCGCCCGATAACGCAAAGATAGCACACTCCACTCCTTAAACGTAAATGGAAATACAATGAGAAAGATCCTCAGAATATTAACCTCTGATTTCATGAAAATAGACTCTTCAACTGCTGAAAAATATGAAGAGAGAAGTGGCAAAAAGAGTCTCAATGATCTTTAGTAGTATCAAGAAATGCGATTTTTCTCCTCTCTAGGTACCGAGACCCTCTAATAAATTGTTCATAACATGTATTCATAATATTCAGATTAATGTTGTTAGCTCTAGATAGGGTATCATTGTAAAATATAAGTGTACTTGAATATTCATAAATCATCATTGTACATAATGTTTTATTGTGTAAGTGTGATAAAATATTAATCTCAAAAAACTCTTTTGCTCAAGACATGTCTTCCAATATGAGGAAACTAAACCGAACAAATGAAACCCAATGGCCATAAATAGCTTTTATCGCCCTCGTGCGCCTTTGAGTAAATAGTCCACTAGCATTACCCACAGTCATTCCATTTAAAGTGAAGGAGTAAAACTTCCCATTTCAGACTTTAGTCAGTTTGGAGAGTTCCAAGGGACGATTATTTTAAGTTCCTAGTAAAGGAGAGTATAATAATTTAATAAGTACGTTTCCATCACGACATCTGTAACACGTTACCAGAGACTTGCGATACAGCAGTTTTACCTTCAGTTCAAATATGTATTTTACAAACCCGGTACGGCAATGGAGTACACTCGTAGAAAATATTTGGATGAAGTAGTAAACAATAATCAATCTACAAATGAATTAAATAATGCAAAACCATAATATACATACTTTCTCATACATTTCTTATTCTTTACTAGAATGTATATTCAAAGAAAAATGGTTGCCCCTTATAACAAGAAAATATAGAAGTCAATGATAAAACTTACTTAAAATCAATACTATAATACGTCGATACCATTGTGTATCACGTGTCCGTGAATCGGTGCGTATTCCTCTTTGTTTAGTGTACTTACATTGATCAAACTTTTGAAACAATAAACTGAAGTACTGCAACGGATATATTAGTTTACCGCGACTTCCAAGCGAAATTCCGCACACGCAGATATGGCATGTACTATTTACACTTTCTGTGCACAAAATCTTATTATGCTAGCTGAATCTGAGCGTATTATTTACACACAGCTAAAGTACAAAAAATATTGCTTTAATGTATCAGATTACTATCTGGAGTAAAAATAATTAATCTACTATCTTACAATATTGCAAATATTTATTAGTAAGTACATGTTATAACAAATATGATTTTATACATGAATGAGAAACATTAAAAAGCAATTGTTTTTATTATACATGTTTTTACGCAATAGTTGGGTTCTCATGATATTAATGTTTTCTTTTTCTTTTCTGGATAACTAATTTTTGTTGTCACATTGACGTACGTCATCAATGGTTTGCAAAGCAAATATTTTTTTTCATAATGTAAAAATTACATACACGTAAACTCTTTTAAAGTTTTTCGTTCATTGAATGTTTGTCAAATTATATACATGCATCCATCTAGTTAAAAAAAATCGCGTCGTATTTTTTAGAATTAAAAAATTAACTTTGGTTAATATATGAAGTACGCTTAAAATTAAAGTAATAACAATTCTAAAACACGTACTTAGACAATAACAAACATTTGTCTATATACGAAATATAAATGAAATCGACTTACCATTATAATAATTACTTAGTTTTCTACCACTAATATATTAGTGATATAAATATTATTAATATATAAAATAATAGATAATATTAGAGCTAGAAAACTATGTAATTGATTCATTATTATTAGCAATCACAAAGCAACTGACTTCAATCAATGACATTAACCGTCGTTCAATTTCTGAGCATGGAAGGTCGGACGGAATAATCTGTCTCGTAAATCGCTTTTTTTGAGCGCCAACGAACTATAAATCATATATTTCTTTCAAAAACTCACCGTTGAAAATTTTCGCGGTTACGATATATTCTATAGAAGTCTATTACGTATATGAGAAAGTCACTCACACGATGAAATATTTTACGGAGTACAATAATTCAAAGTTTACCCGGTAAATAAAGAAGAAAGCGATGAGACAAGGTAAGTCTTTATATTAGAATCCTCGACTGTTTAATAAAGGATTTGATAATTTTTTAAGGTCATTAGTAAATATCTAGATAAAGATGACAGTGATAAGAGTTGGTAGATTACGGAATGAAACGTGGTTTTAAATATTTTCAAAATAATATGTATAAATACAAAAAGTTATTGAAGAAATTTTCCAAATAAATCAACGAAACATTCGAATATAAAAAATTAACATTCAAATATTTTATGTTTCCAATTCATACAAAAATAATCAATGGTGTAAATACTGTTAGAGGACTGAAAAATAAAATCACTTCTTGTAGCATAAGGAGATGTTCACATTAATTTAGTATAGTATTGAAATATTTTATATACTTCAATTTATAGTTCAATTACCAAGTTACAAATCTAGTTTAAATACTTGTTATATAGTATAATACCTTACTAATATGTTCGTCCATAGATAATAGTCATAACTTATTACTCTTGAAAATACTTTTCAAAGAATATTCTGAAAATGTCCTCTTTGGTTCTCCCAAGTTTACTGAGAACATTCTCATAACTTCCACGAGTATTGTCTCGCTCATAAGGTCAATAAACATTAAATGAGGTTGAAACTGTTCGTCAGTAAGTACTATTATAATTGGCTTACGTCGTGGGAGCTAAATGCGATTATACACAAACATTCCTAGTCATGTTCGAATGGGAAAAAAATTACCCGCAATCAGGGATCACATTTCGTGCAAGCAAGCGAGCGAATCAATGCTCCGCACATTAGTATCGAAGGAGTTATGGTGCTAATGTCTTCGTGGTCAAATGGGCAACAAAAAATGAGTGTTCAAATGACGTGCCGTTTTCAGTTCCCGAAGTGCCTTTGTCCACTTTGAAATGCGCGCTCAAGAAAACTTCCATTGCAGTATTTTGCCTTCTCGATGCCTTAATGTTAAGTCACGATAAAATTAATATTCATCAATTTAAGAACTAACCCCAGCACATATTATGGTTGTTCACATAGAACAAAGTGATATTCGCTTTCTTCTTAAAGTGCCAAAAACACCCAAAAATCGAAAGTAGCCATTTATATTCTTACTTCGCAAATAAACCCCGCCGTCACTTATTGCATTTAGTTTCTCATCACCATCTCCAAAAGAAGAGAGATCGTGGACAAAATTTGAAAATGGACTCGCGGTTTTCATAAACCTTGGTTACAAGTGAAATTTTTTTTTCCAGCATACCACAACCAACAAACATGACAACATGCCTAAACCATCGAGTTTGAAACAAAAGATCCCTGAGAACTAGTGACATTTAAAAAAATTATTTTATTTTAAAATATTTACTTTCACAATAAATCGTTTAATTATTAACACGATGCGGTGACGTTAATGGTGGCGACGGGATTCGTATACGCGTTATCATTTACCCTCTCCCAAACGACTTTATTTTAATAATATTCTATGACTAAAGAAGAGAATATGTCAGTGTTTTTATATTTTACGCAAATCTTCAGTTTTATACCGAGCACGATGAATTTGTGTGAAATTTTGAAAAACAACCCCCATCCACCCCAAAAATGCACAATTTTAGTACATTTTGGTGAAACTTTACACATTTGAAAATTGAATACGTGAACGGGACACTACGTTTCAAAAATGCGTTTACGCACTTATGTCACGGTAATTTGCACGACGATCTGCAAGATGCACATGAGAAACTCGTACAGAGCCACACGCTCTCAGACGATTATGTTCAGAAGGTTCGCCAGACGAGAGACCGGTTGTTCAGGCATATTCAAAATTACGCCTTTCTTATGCAGAAATTTACCTAGCAAAAACAGGTTTGCTGTCTGGATTCAAAAATGGCGGATAAAATAAAACTAGAAGAAAAACGTTTACATACTTTTTGAACAAACAATATAAACCAGAAAAACCTTTCCATGGAATTTATAAAAACAAAAGAAATAGATGTATTTAGCATTTTCAAATTCATTCATTCGTCATGTACCTTTTTCGTTCATTACGTCAGAAGATGCCATGCTCGCCTTCTATGTAGATCGCAATCTCCACATGAATGACGAGATTGATAATGTTGGTGAAATGCGAGACATTCATCATTCTCTAAGAATTACGTAACTCAGTCAATTATTGACTGCAGATCTAAGATAAAAATTCTTACAGTTAAACAACATAATGGTGCTTATAAGTTTTAAAGAAGCCACTGCACATAATTATAGTCGGATGGGTTATTTCCATTAACCCTACCGTGGCAAAAAAAATCGGTGCAAGTGTGCGAGTAACTAAACGAAGACGACGACGTAGACAACATACCCCAGGGGGCGATGACACTTTCAATGACACTTCGCAAAGGTGGGGCAAAAATAGGGCATCGTGACAATACTAACATCAACACCAACACCAACACTCATCCACAGCTACGTAGATCGTTCTTCGATCGCAATACTCCGCGCACAGATAGCAACAGCGAGCGTGACACCACGCACGTGGCCGGCAACACGACGCGCAAACACCGACGTACACAGAGCGAGCGCTCGCCAAGGAATCGAGGATCAACACCGCACGCGAACTAGCGGGTACCAAGGCCCGGCAGAAACTGTTTACAAGTTCGCGGGCACGGTGGTGGCGCGCGGGTGCGGACTTCGCCACGATGGCAACGGTGGAGGCGGGCAGGCGACGCGGTGCGCGACGATGACGGGGGCGGTGGATGCGGTAGCGGTGGGGGCCATGGCCACAGCGACGACGCCTCTGCTATCGCAGAAGGAGTGACATGGATGCGTGGGCGAGCCACGACAAGAAGCGAGTACAACAACATGATGGTCGAGTAATATAATAAATTATTAATTATACATGGGAAACAGTCCTTTTCCCGGAAACATAACAATAAAATTACCACAAAAGTTATAAATTCACGACATAATAATGAACATTAAATACAAATTATAATTTCAACAAATTTATCACTATTGTTAATAATCGATGCCTATATTAATGGTAGATATGATTATACCTAAATTAATTATAAACAAACCTAGTCTATCAATGGTCACATTGGATATGCTTTATCACCATCATTACAAATTTAAGATATATGTTATAATTTTGTATTAATTACTTAATACAAAATTTTACGATATTATTTTGTGATTATGCTTCCTCAGGAAAACAGACTTTTTGAGGATGGTTTTCAATTTCCTGACATATATCGAAGTCAAAATTAACCGATTTAGCATTAAAACGGTTTACTTCTCTTATCTCGTGAGTCGACTGATTTTCTCATGAAATATATAATTTGTTTGGTGAAATGAAAAGTTAAAATGTGCTGAATTCTTCATATTTAGGAAAGGCACTCGAATATTCCACTTTAAAACTAACTCAGGACAGTTCTCAAGGTCATATCGTTACAACTGAGAGATTATGTCTAAGTAATGTCAAATTATATTGACATGATCAATGTAGAGATCATTTGAAAAGAAAAATTAAATCAACTTTATTCCGATACTACTAGGTGAGTATTACCCAACGTTTAGGATAGATAATGAATAATTCCAATGACACGTAGCTGTTTGGAGAAGCAAATACAAGTTCGATTTGTCTCTCGACATTCACTTGGGATATTTTTCTTTTACGTTTTCCCCATCCGAAGTGACATGCTTGGTAAACACTGCAAATATAAATCTTACTCCTTGCTCAACGTACAATACCATTAGCTTCATATTGGAAACTGACATTGACTGTGTAATAATTGAGTTAGCTGGAAATGGTAATTTGCTACATAGAAAATATTATGTAATTTATAAAATGAATTCTTCCTTCATGATGAATCGGATTAAATACATAAAGGTCACTTACAAATTGGACGCAACAGTTTCGGCTTCCGACCTTCCTCAGTCACGTAGAAAAATAATAAATAACTAAATAAATATATTAAATTTGTGCTTTAGGGCTCGCCTATATGTACACACAATTGACGGTTATGAAAAAAGACATACTGAACACGATCTCACAAATTTCATGACCCGACGCCTGTGTTGGAGGAAAATATATTGTTCAGTAATGTAAATTGAAACATTACATAAGTATAATACACAAATATATGCCATACATATTCATGGACGCAATTCGATATGTCTGAACGCTGATGTACAAATATTGCTCATGAAGCAGTACGAAATGTTCGATTACTTCTATAAATAATGTGGTGAGTTTGGAAAAGCTGCTTAGCAAAGTCGGTAAATATGCAAATGAAGATACAAGTTACGTAAGAAAAGAGATAACATGAGATTAACACGTGAACATTAAACAAACAGTTACTAAGTGCGGAAAGTAATGTGAAGTGAATAAGATATTTAAAATGAATGGGATATTAGCAAACTAAGAGAATACACATAGATGTTTTGTGGAGAATACACATAGAAGTCCTAATAATTAGTACCACTGAGAAATAAACAATTATAAATTGAATAATAATATATTTACTTATAAATAAAGTAAAAAATTTAACCACATGAAGACCCCAGTTGTTAGGTGACTGCCAAACAGAATTGATTAATTGGACTAATTTTTCGTAATGATACATCACTATCTAGATGTCCTTTTTCTACGGTATTTCTTTTGAAATATTTTTTTCAATTTAACTTTACTAAGTTTTCAGTCTTACCAAGCCCAATGGGAACTGATTCCCTGAGGCGATATCCACAGATGAAATAAATTTGCTACAAAGTTCATCGTAACTTAGAATTTCGCTACCAATTCTGGAAAAGATTATTCCTCATATTGATCCCATAAAAAGTATTTTGCTAATGTAATCAATTGACATGACAGAACAAGCATCCAGAAATATAACAACAAACACACCAAGCCATAAAACCACATAATTTATCTTAAAGTTCAATACATGGCACATTATAATTTTGAAAAATATAAAAAAGTATTATTTTTGGCTACGCCGCGACACGGGTCCGATTGCAAACCCGAAGGCTATTTCCGCAGAAATCCCTCTATAACACGAGGTATCTACCACGTTCGAATTCTCTCTTGTCACTATTTCAACTCGCCGGCCACGTTACAATGGTTCTTTTCTTGGGAGCACCACGGAAGACAATTTCATTCGAAACTGTAATGACAAGGACTCCATACTCTCGTGAACAATTTGTGCAGACGCTTTTGCTACAATACCTTTGTATTTTTTTAATTATAAAATGATACTTTCATATGTATAGAAAACAACGAAGATGCATTTCTTCAATATTCTACATACAATTTTTGAGAAATTCTGATAACTTGAAGCCCTATTGTTTGAACCACTAACAAGAGGAAAATTATTAATCTTTTAATATTGTTTATTAGCAATAACACATAACAACAAATAAATAAACTGCAGACTAAACTAAGACAACTCAACAGATTGATCCTTAAACTTTTCCCTGAAATATAGATTTAATACTTTCAATCTCCTCGCATTACAACGATTGTATAGGCTGAATTTAACTTAAGTGTAATAATAATATTGCTTTTTTTAAAACACGCCATTAGTTATCAAAAATACTCAAAGTGATTCGGAATTCTTGAGCTAAAAACCACTGTAATTGATGTGCCCATAAGCAGTTCTCGTATTAAAAGTAGTTGAAAGAAAAAAGAAAGAAAAGTTTTTCTCATGGATATTTTGCCCAACACGTAACATAAACTAATTCACCACTAAGACAAGAAAGAACTGACAATATAAGAAAGCATAGGAAACCATAACAGCAATGAGGTGGACGACTTCCAGAGCGTCGATCAAGCAGTCAGGGAATATAAATTCATGGTATTTGCCTTTCAAATCAACGCTTTCCAAGAGTTGTGACGCAAAAGAGTAATGGCCTACTATGCTAGATGCCCAGGAATCACGTCAACGTGACCCTAATAAATCTCAAAGAACTTTTTTAGAGATGAAAATGATCTATTATAAAGGAGAGAAGATAAGTGGCATTATCTCCGACGAAAAAGTTATTCATTACAATACGTAAAATTAAAAGGAAAATCCTAAAAGAATTTTGAAAAGTATGTTTCTTTATTCCTAGTCTCACGAAAGAAGAGGACAAAAAAACATAAAAGTAAGGGAAACCACTTCGAATATCTTCGTCAATGTAAAAAGCACTGTGTATTTATATATAAATCGTCACTGTATCTAAATATTAATAATAGCTTTTATTATCAAATTTATAATTGTTATTATTTTGTGAAATATTACAAGAAACAAAACAAATTCCCGACAAAATTCGAATATTATTCTTAAAAAATTACTTTGTTTTTCCACATTAATTTNGAGACAGGCAATAAGAATTCCTGCTAAGAAAATAATTCCTTAAATACCACAATACATTCTTTGAAACTGTATAACACAACTGGGAACACATGAATAGTTTTCTTTTTAATACAAGGAATTACGAATTACTTATGTTTTTAATATTCTTAAACAATACCATTCCGTGTTCCCTTACACTCTATGTCCAGTTCTATAATCCAACACATTACTAAAATATGAATTGTCATTAATTTTTCATCTTTTATAAACAATTACAATGAGACTTAAAATGTTTAGAGTGGTGGTAACTCTCAGATGAAACACGAAGTTCGTAGTTTTCTATGATAAGTACTACTAAGTACGTAACAACAAGTGGAAAATATTCTTTTAGCTTCCTCTTAGAGAAAAAATTTAAATGGTAAGAACCCTTGCAGATGAAAAAGAATGCAGTTTCGCACCCTAGGGAAATACCTTAGTGACTCTTCCCCGTGTGTGGCACTCTCCGAATATCTCATCCATATCCACTAAAAAGACCATCCTGAATTCAACAAATATATAAACACAAAGATGAGGGAAAAGAAAAGGAAACAGTTGCCCAATACATTATATCAAAAATGAAATAAATTCCGAAAATTATAATTTTCAAACTACTGAAAGGAAAAATAAAAGGAAGGAAGAAAAGGGAAGAGGAATGAAGAATGCAAATTTAAACTCTCCTGAGAACTTGTGGAAGGAATGCCGATTTACTCATGAAATTCAATAGGTTATTAGCATCATCCGTTTCATTTCCGAGAATTGTTGGTAAATCTGCAGCCAGACCAATTTGTCTCCGTATTCTCGTGTATTTTCTGCAATCAGTTAGTAGGTGACGCACTATCAGAGAAGAGCTACACTCCTCACAAACGTGTTCATCATCAACTAGTAAGAGACACCGATGAGAGAGAGAGCACAATGTCCTATACGTAGGCGGATCAGCAAGACCTCGTCGCGCCTAGCTGACTTATAGGAGCTGCTCCATGACAACAGAGGATTTGATAAGTCGGAGCTTATTCCCTTCAACAGCCAACCACTCATAATTCCATTCACTCAGAATCCTTGTCTTGATGGAATTTAGGAGATTCCTTTTTGGAAAAGTGAAGAAATCCACGCGATTCTTGAGATATGCCGTCTTCCTTATTTCCTCTGATTTCCACGTGTCCGGGAATCCTGAAAAACATTATGTTCTTTCATCACTTTGGAGAGAGAAAAGCACATCCTGGATGTTCTGGATCAGATTATCAGATGGATACATAGTCTGGATTGCTTGAAGGGCACTCAGAGAATCAGAGCAAATAAGGAAATTTGATCCGCGAAAGAACTTTGTTGATCGCAGTGCTCTCAATATGACGTATCACTCAGCAATGTAAACGCTGCTCAAGTCGCCAACACGGTAGTCACAGGTCTTATGGGTGAACACCACGGAGCAGCCGACACCACCAGCCTGCTTCGACTCGTCTGTAAATACAGGAATATAGATCCGGTGTTTGTCAAGGATTAGGTAGAAGTGTACCATCAACATCGCAGGTGGAGTGTTCATCTTGTCATAATGCAGAAAGATCAAAACTAATCTATGGTTTGTGCAAAGCCCAAGGAGGAGTCTTACTCAAACCTTGATTTAAGACATCAGGAGTGCGTATAATGAAGTTTTTCCAAAATTTGTTTGGAGCGATATCCAAATGGTTTGGTTGCTCTCAGTCTGTTGTTGTAGAAACGAATAGAAGAAGAAGAAGGGTGAAATACTGCGTTGTGTACCAGATTGTTGGGTATAGTACGCACATGGGTATAGTGCCGTAACGTGAGTAGTAATAGCAGAAGGGAAAGAGATGGTTCGCCACTCTCGGCAAACAAACTCGGAATGAAACTAGTACGGTAGTCTCCCGTAACTTGTCGGATACCTGCATGATGGACACTATCAAACATCTTTAAATAGAGTGAACGAGGAGAGCTATATACAACGCAGACATAATCGAGCCGAGATTTTATGAATGCACGATAAAACTGGAGCAAGGAGGAGTGCTCAGCGCCACATTTCCTACTACTCAGGCACTTCAATAGATTCAGAGACTTTGATGTTCTCGCTCTTGGGTCTGTAAGATGTTCAATCCAATTAAGTCTCTGATCAAAGGTTAGACCTATGAGTTTTACAGAAGGATAGAATTTTAGAACGTTGTTCCCAGAGCGAGGTGAGGTTCTGGCAGGAAGCTTATCTCCTACTGAAAAGAACACAGCGTGATCACTCAGCAGAAATACGAAAGCCTTTGAGAAGTAGTACAAGCTATTGAGGACGAGTTGGATTTGTCGCACCGCACCTGTGACACTCTGCGATGAGCAAAAGATGGCAAAGTCGTCGACAAAAAGAGAGAGCAGGACACGATTCTTTACAGCGGATATTATGCTGTTATAGCCACTGCAAATAAGGTCACATTCAGGAACAAGGAACACCGTTCTCTTGAACAAGGAGATCCGAAGTGTCTCTTCCAATTCTGTAGTGGAAGGAACGCTGATCCAAAAAGGACTGTAACAGCAGAGGAAGATGTCTTCTAAAGCCCCATGCATAGACTTGTTTTAAAATGCCATGACGCCAATCATAAGCCTATCATCGAGTAGTATCATAAGCCTTCTCGATGTCAAACAATATTCCGACGATATGTATTCGGACGAAAGCATCTTGAATTGCTGTTTCCAGGAGTTGTACGTTGTCCAGGGTTAAAAGGAACTTCCTTAAACCACACTGAGATTGACTCAGCAGGTTATGCCTTTTAAGATACCACACGAGACGTCGATTATAAATTCTCTCCAGAGTTTTAGCAACGCAACTCAACCAATGCTTCGTTAACTACTGACTGCTGTCTTGTCCTTTCCGGGTTTTAGTAGGGGGATTAGCGTTGCTTCCTTTCACGAATTAGGGAATACTCACTCAGCCCATGAATGATTAAAGACATCCAGCAGGTATTCTTTCGATTCTAGACCGAGTTGTCTAAACATTTCATAGTGAATGAAATGAGGGACAGGATCAGTGTCGTAGGCTGTCACTAGAGCTAACTCAATTTCCCACATTGAAAAGGAAGAGTTGTATGGTTCCCAGTTGGTTGAATAGAAGTCAAAGAAAGTGCTCTCTGCTATTTCCCATTTCCTCGCGAATCAGAATGGTAGTTTTCTGTAGATGTTAGATCAGCAAAGTATTTAGCCATCACTGTTGCCATTTCTCTGTTTTTGGAAAGAACCTGACCCTGATAATTGAGTCCAGATATTGGGACTCGAGAATACCTACCAGATATCTTTCTGATTGACTCCCATACTTTAGTGGACGATGTTGATCTCTTAATGGCATTTAGAAACTCTTTCCAGGAGGTGGATCTGGATATTTTTTGCGCTTTTGCTCTAGCAATCCGATATGCGGCGAGGTTTCTGGAGATGGATTACCCTTTAAATTTCGCCATGCTCTTCGCCTCGCCCCAATGATGGAATGACATGCGTTGTCCTACCAGGGGACATGAGGTCTTCGTGGAAACATAGATGTTTTCGGAACGAATTCTTCAGCGGCGTAATAAATCAGCTGGGTCGACCCTCTCTTGTACAATTCCCGTTTCTCTGAAACTAGACAGAGAGCGGTAGTGTCCAATTATACTTTCTGAGAATTTATTTCTGAGGTTTGCAATCTGAATCAGTCGCACGTTCTTGCAAGGACAATTAGATGGGATGATGGTAGCTACCATACAGTTTTTCTATCTTCCATTGGAATATATCAACAACTTCAGGAGAAGAGGTCTATAGCAATCCATGATCCCGTGGCAAACACAAAGTGGGTCATCTCCCAGGTGTTCATTAGACATAAATCTTCAAGCTCAAAGAGATAATTCAGCAGTCGGTCCCTGGGGCAATCGCTCGACGAACCCTACAGTAAAGTGTGGGCGTTGAAATCTCCAAGTAGGAAGAATTGTCGAGGGCACTGGAGAATTAAATCCCTGAAGAAAATCTCAGAGAAACCTCTCGTGTCGGATATAAAGATAGTAGCTGGTGCGCTGAAAATTTTGACTGCTATAGCCTGGATTTGAGTTTGTAGGAGAACGGGTGAGAGGATAGTGTTTCTAACAAACACAGCAACTCCACCTCTTGCTCTATGTTCCGTGGTGTCGTCATATCTGAAGCTGATGTATCCCCACAAAGAGATAGTGTTCTGGTAAATGATGTGTATCTCGCAGGCAAATACAGATCGAATTGCGACGCGCTAACTCTTCATGTTAAGTTTTATAGCCATGAAGTATGGAAGCCATTACTCTTTTAAACCTCCGGGATCGGGCACCTGACTGCGCGTCACCGTCAGACAATGCA
Organism: Laupala kohalensis; assembly: GCA_002313205.1. Classification (NCBI taxonomy): domain Eukaryota; kingdom Metazoa; phylum Arthropoda; class Insecta; order Orthoptera; family Trigonidiidae; genus Laupala; species Laupala kohalensis. Next base: position 787,659 of record NNCF01129081.1, on the reverse strand, counting down.
CAATCCGACTCGGAGGAAGAAAGGGCAGAGACATTCTTTTTATTTCTCTGCGACTTGTGGGACGGTTTTGTTGTTGTTTTTAAGAAATCGTCAATGTGCAGGGCTTTAGGCCCGAAACCCTGCTTTTTCTTCGTCTGTTGCTTTATGTACTTACCATATATGCTGTATGTACTTTACCATTGCTGAGTTTTTTTCATGTTGAAGTAGAACTGAGTTTCACTGAAGATTTTGGCTTCTCGGGAACAGCTTGAAGAACCTTCTTCCCACAATTGCACAGGCATGTGCACGACGTTGTCGTAGACTTGAGTCAGTGAAACTTACCTGAATGGAAATGTTCTTCTTTATCTCAGGAGTTTTCGCTGCGGTGGAGTAAATGGTACAAATACATGAAATACAGGCCCTGTATTTCTTCCGTGCTTTACCGTACAGGACCTTTTCGATTGTTTTAATCTCCTGGACTTCTTTTTCTTCGAGAAAGGTGACGCACCCGCTGCTCCATACCGGGTGGCTGCCTGAGCAATTAAAGCATTTGATAGACCCAGGGCATGAAACGCCGGGTTCGTGTGCCTCCTTCTCGCACTTCTCGCAGGTACCACGGCCCTTACAAGATGATGTCGTGAGTTCAACCTCTGGCAGTTAAAACAGCGCAGAGGATTCGGAATGAACGGACACACTGGCAGGTTCAGTCATCCAGCTTTTATGTCTCGAGGTAGCTCAGGACAACCAAAGGTCAGGATAAAGGAGGCAGTCTCAGGAACACCACCAACCATTTTTCATGATTTGACTGACCTCTACCACGTGGTGAGCTTCCCACTCCTTGACTAATTCCTCACAGGACATGTCGATGATATTCCTGCAAATGATCACTCCCTTGCTACGGTTAAGCGCAGCGTAGAGCTCATACGTGGCAGGGAATTCTCCCAACAGTATACATTTCTAAAGTTTTAACGCTTGCTTGATGGTTTTGGTTTCCAACAGCATTGACCCACTACGGAACCTCTTGATGGACTCGAGAGTTCCAACCAATCCCTTCAATCCTTTGTTTATATAGAACGGGGACACTTTTTCAAGGGTCCCGTCTTTACGCGACATTAAAACAAAAACATTCTCGGAAGAAATGTTCTTTAACTTTGACGTGTTGTCTGAAGTGGGAGGGTTGTGAAACCTGTTATGAAATATTATTTTTAATAAAAATATATACACGAAATTCAAACCGTAGAAAAATACAGCGTGGGCTGACGACTCTCCACCCGCGCGGTATGATATTCTAGGGTGCGGGTGGCGGCGTGTTAGAAAGGCCATCAGTTTTCGGAAAAGCTGAACCAAGTAATAAAACTTATTTCTTAAGAGGGATGGGCACCCAGCACTACAAAGACTGTTTGGAGCGTGCGAAAGCGGTAGTGCACAGAGGGTGCGGTTTCGGAAGCGTTTAAAGAAGGATCAATGAATAAGCGGCGAAGCACCAGGTCCAGATGGGCGACGTAATACGATGGACAAACAGGCGGCGATCCTCAAAGCGAGTAGTAATTAGGGACTTCCGCGGCGAGCAACAAACTTGCAGAAATTCGGATTCTTCGGGGTGGTCGGCGGAAATGTGCCAGACAAAAGAAACAAAGCGCTGAAAAAATTGAAGGTTTCGGCACGTGGTGACCACATGGGATCAAAGCAGCGAAGATCGTTGATGCGAAAACCAAACTATAAGATTCGCCGAAAATAGACAAACGTCACGACCGTTGCAACCTATCCCAGGAAGCCCGCGTGGAGTTGATAAAATGTAGTGATTGGTAAACAGAAACATGTGATGCGCTGGAGGTCGTGACTTGGTCAGCAAGAAGTTGACAGAGAGTGGGGGCGAGTGGATAAAAAGACGAGATTTTTGAGTTTTCAGAAAGGAGGAGAGTTGAGCAGAGTACAGGGAGACAGTTTTCATAGAGAGTGTAGCAGAGTACAGGGAGACAGTTTTCATAGAGAGTGTAGCAGAGTACAGAGAGTCCGAGATTTCGACATAGAGATTTTTACAGAGATCCAGAAACAGAGTTTGACTTAGAAATTGCGGCAGTCAAACACTTCATGTCTACTGGTGTCCGGATGCATCGAACATTTGGACATGGTCCCGCCCCGAAGCACCTCGTGGCTTCTGCCTGAGCAATACTCGATGTGTTCGGCTCGGACGTCGTGGGCGTAAATCCTTAATCGGTGTAAGTGCCTTCCACGGTTCCGGTTGACTGGAGGCAACCGGTACGGGGCGACACTGGGCGGTGCGTAGACCCTAGAATCCCGGACCTCGGCAGCAGCTGGTCCAGGCAGCGGAGAACTTACAAGGTGGCTTTCGGGTCATGGATCCCCGAAGGGTCTGAAACAGCCACATCGTTTTCGAGACGGGCAGGCAGCCATTTCAACTAAAAAGGTAAATATTCTGACAGCCGTCAGAATAGCGACCGTGATCATAAGAAACCAAAACTATGAAAAGACTAATTCACATGTTTAAGCCACCAGACTGTCGATAATTAAATTTACTCAATTTCTGTTATAAAATGAATATAATTTGGTTGGGACTAAAAGTGTAGCAACACATGAAAAAATAGAATATGAATGAATACGTATGATTTTTGGGGAAAATGCCATGGGGATATTTATGTGTAGATCGTAAATGTAAATAGCTAGTAAATAAAACTTAATTTTATCAAGGCTGTGTGATACTACTTTTCAAGTGTGTGTTTTATTGAAGTAAATGTGCCGTACCCGCCCATCCAAATTTTCCTTGCACTAGCTAGCCGGTGCAAATGCTAATCGCTGAGTGGGTTAGGTATGTGAGCTCCCAATACCAGCTAGCAATCAGTCATTTTAAATATGTTACAATTTGGCACTCCAACGTGAGGCTTCAATTAAATTATGTTACAATTTGACGCTCCAACGTGTGGCTCAATTTATATTAGCCCTTGTTCATTTTAATTATTATGTTACAACCCTCGGCCGCTTCGAAGACGTTTGGGTGTGTGACTCCCTCTGCGGTCTATCCACTCCGCAAGGTGACGCGTTATTTTCCATGCGTATGGATTTTATTTTCATCCCCGTGTTCCCCACCCACCATGGAGTCCAACAAGGGGTGCCAGCGTTGACACGGGGATATAGCGGGGACACGCAAGGTTATTTAAGCACGGTTGCTCCAACGTCACCGACCAGCGGGAAGGAGCCCATGCGCCCCCCCCCCTCATCATGGAGTTCATTCGAAGACCCGATTGGTCAGGGGTGGGTTAAACCCCGATCGTCCGTCTGGAAGAGGCCGAGACCACAGCAAGGGTATTGGATGATGTAAACTCTTATAGGGTTGCATGGACTCCTCAACTCGCCAGGACACCCATTCCCTCCGACACGGGTCGCCATGCACGACGAACACATGGAGAGCGCTCAGTACACAGAGAAGGCCAGTAAAAAAGATAAAAGCGATAAAAGTGAAAAACTAGGAATATTAAAGAAAAGAAAAGTAAAATAAAAGAAATACTTAAGAGACTTCTCTGTATCCCACCGTCAGTACGTGGACATGGAACTGGTAGCTTAAATTCATACACACTATAAAAGAAACTCTTGTAATACGTAACTTTGAATGTCCTATAATAAACGTTGATTTAAAATATAAATCATTTAAATACATCACGTTTCTGGGAGGGTGGGTAAGAGAAGATTTCGTGAATAAAAATAATGTTGTAATATAAAGAGGAATTAAAATATTCATAAATTGAAACGGATATAGAACTTTAAAGGGAGGAAGAGAAACTTTGCGGTAACAACAGTTCTTTAAAATTTTAATTAAAAACGAACGTCGTTGTATCGTTTTTTAAACAATTTCATTCATTATTCATGGGATGAAGTGAAGTGACGGGAAAGTACATGTCAACTGTTTTACTTCGTATAGAATTTCGAATTTCTTCCGCGAGCGTTAAATGAGTCAATTTAGTCATGTAACATGACATTCTATAATTAAAACAAACCACAAATAATTTCTTGTTGGCAACTTTAATGGCTAGATTAAGGGCAACTTGAATATTTCGATTATTGATTAATCAATATGTTCAAAAATGATCGTTTGATTGATGAGTCGCTTGAATTAAATGATTACCGCAAATATTCGGACTGCTCAAGGTTAAATGAAATATGTGAAAATCTTATTATCACATATTACATCATATTTGTCTGCAAACTAATGAGTAAACACGATGGAACTAAAATTATAAATTGAAAGAATAAATACAATACTTTTCACTTACTCTTAGTCTCATAAGATCTGTCATTTCTTGCCCGGCTTTCGAAAACAGTCTCTCAGAAGACACTGGTGTGGTAATGAGATGATTATACTTAAGAACCATTGGATATCATTTTGTATATACTTATTTCATATTCTTCCAAGTATTTCAACCTTCAGAAAAATAATAACAGGAAAAGGCATTGATCTCATCTTCAGAACGTTACCCTGATTCTATTTTTATGTTCCCATATTTTTTTCACATCCTATATATTTATATCTGTAAGGAATAATTTACACGCTAACAAGTAAATGGAAATATTCGAAGTATGCTGCAAACACCCGTGAGAAGACGATACAATATGACAAGCTTGTCTGAGGAAAGGTTAAAGTTTCCCAAGAACTGTAGTCATCTTTTGCGACCCCACGTAAAGCTGACTTACGCATTACATAATCTAGTTACATCATTACTAATAAACAATCGACATCACTTGAAGCCAACATTTTATCCCAGATGGAAAGTACAAGAAAATCCACTCAGTATTTTCTGTGACACAGACAAGCTCAATATCTCTTCCAATGCAAAAACAAAACAAAAAAATGAATAGAATGAACCATATTCAAGCAATAATAAAATAGTTATACATATTTGTCTACAAAACCCCACGATACGGAACGTGCTATAATTATGAGAAACTATGTTAGATCTTGAATCGAAAATTAATGTTCACGCTATTTCTTATGAAGAGGATTCATCGAAACATTTTTAACTTACATTAAGTTCTTCATTCATGCCCGGAAGAAAGTGATATAAAACTCTAGTTATTCTTGTGTTTTAACTATGATACAATGCAAAATATATGATGGAGAAGTAAGAGAAAACTTTAGAGTTAAAGAAAGTTAAATGACTATAGTACCATTGCTCTCATCAAAAAACCAAGAAAGTGTTTCGTGTTTAAATATAATTACGACACGTTTATTAAATTATTAAAAACAATCAGTCCCTTTGACCAATGTCCTCAGGAGTGCTAAATCAATCAAAATCTGAGAGCACCCTTGCTTCTCTAAAAGACGAACGCTTCATGACTCTAAAATCCTACTAAAACAATCATCACTGCAACAAATGTACATTGTTCTGCCTCTCTTTCTATGGAATACATCATTTTAATATTTGTATTCTATTATAATCAACGTCAATTTTAAATCAAATCAAGTCTTTAAAGTCGAAACTGTGACCTTTATTTAAATCACAAAGTATTCAGCCGTTAAAGGTCGTAAGTCTTTAATAATTTATTAATATGAATTGAATAATATGTATTCGTTATTCCATAAAATATTATTTGCAGTTCACAATTCACAATTTTTCCCAAACAGCTTCGCTGAGTCAGTCACGCAACCACATCGTCAGAATTGCATTCCTCATATCCGGGTCGTGCAACAGTGTCATCGCACCTGGTGGCTGACGATAGCGAGATAGCAAGTAGCGTAATGGCTTGAGCCAGCACCGGTAGCGGTGTAGTAGACCACAAACCGAACACAGGTTGGCTGGCGACACTCACGCCAAGCTTCACATCAACTGCTACAGCCACAACACCCCGTTCTATCTCGCGCCTTCAGCGACTGTGACGTAGCCGGTTTGATAACCTCCAACTTCACCGCAACCTGCTAACCTTGTCGGAGCCATACTCAGATTTCCGGTAGGCGTACTACTGCATTGTGGTTTATTATTATACCTCCGGAGGCGATTAGAACTGTCGAGTGATATAGAATCACGAAGGAGCTGGTGAAATGAATAACATTTATTGCCTTGAATCCCTCGTTGTAGTATTCAGCTGTTAATAAATCCAATAGGGCGTGCCCAAGAGTCTAAGTTTCCAATTAGTGAACAAACAGTAGTGTTGACATGTTATCCTCATTAATGTCACCGAGTTAATAGTATGAAATGTTTGTTTTCCCAGGGCAGAAATTAAGAGGCAATAACACTTCCAAATTTTCCCCACAGAAGTAAAAGATGTATCAGTATATTATGCCATTTAAGTAATTAAAATTATTGTGACGTCTTAATTTTTTTAGGATATACTCAGAATGTGATTCCATAACTCCTTATTTATTTCAGAATGCAGAGAAAATGTGATATGATATTGATACTCGTTTCAAATGTTGCGATCGGCAGCCAACCATAACCATGAGTCTTCCAAAAATCATATTTTTGCTATAAAACAAAAATAAATCAATTCTTTTTTTTAAGTCAATAACTTCAGAAATTTAACGTTATAATACCATAAATGCAATCTCTCCATGGCTGTAAAAGAAGTAAGTATTGTAGATATAGAAAACATGAACGCATCAGAAGTTTAAAAAAATTGCCCCTTGGACTAAAATTTTGTATTTTATTAAGTAGGAAATTTAAACCAAAACATATTTGTTTACTTCAAAAAAAGTCGTTATTTTTAGGGGGAAAATATTTAAAAAATTTACTTCCTCTACTTGAGATAGGAGAAAACTCATGAACAGTAAAAGAAAACGAGAAACGCCTAATAAATCTTTAAATAGATGTTCAGGAATATTTGTGCATTAACAACATCATAATTGCAATGTATAGGCAAAACACACAATTCTAGCCGCGTTAAGACAAAGTGCACTGCGAAGATTGAAGTTCTTAACTAAATGCTACTAATATATTCATTCGAAGTTGCAACACACACGACAATTTATCGTATTTTGAAAAGGGAATTTTCAGAATATCATCACCATAACATACTATTTCCACTGTGGCGACACAATTGCTGGAGCTACCAAAAGAGCTTATCATATATTTCCAGTGAACCAACATGATGCGCTACAACCAACGGATTACATCACTCTGTACCCCACGTAAGTTCAAGCACCTCAAGTCACTGGGACTCGGTTTGCATTATAAAGATCAATTGAACACTGCGCAGAAGTAAGCTTTGCTGCTTCTGTTAGAAGGAGAAAAAACTAGCCTTTCCTTCCAGAATTTCATTTTTCATAAGAAAAGATAGGTGGAAATGATGATTAGATAACTATATCAAAAACTTTAACAAGTTCTTTGAAAAATTGGTATGAGCTTACAGTTATATGATCCAAAAGAAATTTCATTCACTCTCCCATATTAAAAATTACATTGAAAAGAAAACGTTCATTCAATAGTACACTATTTTCATTGCTTTATAATTTCACACGTCAGCTGTACGTGAAACAGCCGAGTTCTTAAGCATCTATGTACCATTATTATGTAAAATCATTTTTCTCCAAATTATTATTATTTTCCATATTGTGACAATTGAGGCAAGTAAATAAAAAATGTTCCAAAAGTAAATTTGCAAAAAATGTTCTCCCAGGCGACGCCAATGCCGTCGTAGTCGATTTAACTACTATGGCAGTCAAAAGATTTGTGGGCGTATACATCATCGTGAGGATACTATGTCTCATAATGCAAGAAAAGTCGGGTAAATCGATATTATAATATATTTTTACTACATTTCAATAATTTCTCGTAACCCCAGGCAAAATTTTAGCTATTACACGTGGCACGTAGAATCTTATGGGCACAATCCGGGGTTCTTGAAGAGTGTTTCGGAAATCACATGTGGCATTACGTTATTTTAATAATTTGGCACTTACAAAGGTTTCAACAAAACACCTTAAATTTGTATTAAATGTTCTATGATAAAAGTACTCTCAGAAGTAATCTATAATAATTTTTGCATGATTTTTCATAATGAATTATGGCGTTCAATCATTTTTTCTGTCTTCTGTAAAACATGCATTTTTAGCACGTTTTTTTATTCACATGCCTCTGTACGCTGCGCAATAGTTGGCTTTACTGCTTTCCTAAGATCTTAACTAACCCCATTAAAAGTGAAGTCTTTCATTTTGAAAGTAACCATTTTTGACGACCATCGTCGACTTCTTTGACAATCGCTATTGCCAACGTAAATAAAGCATAGAGAGCAATTGAAGAATAAACGCTCTCACTTTTCATTTATAGCGGTTGGCAACACCAGCGGCACCATAGTAGGAATTTGTTCGCAAAGTCTCTAAAGTAGTGCAAATAACAAAAATACAAAATGTGTTAATCTGAGTGTTTAAATGTTAAAAAATAAAATGAGCGTCAAATTTTTTCCCTAAAAATATCGTTTCTAGCTAATTTATGCTACAGGTAGAAGTTAATCGAGAAATGCAAACTTGAGAATCCTCCAATATCGAGTATTGTGGAGACTGCAATGTTTCCCTAGAATCTCGTCACTTGTTCTTTCAAAACAAACATTACCTCGGCAAACATAACCTTGTCACTCTGGTAAAATATTCCTAAGGCAAAGAGAAAATACTTGTTATATTCAACAGTGCAAGGCATTTGTTTCTTCAAACTTCACGCGAAATACGACTTATTTTCTTTAGTACATTTGTCAAACTCGACATTGATATTTGCCAGAAGTAAACATCACTTCACCTGTTTCTCAAACTGTCAAATGAGACATAAAAGTTCGTGAATAGAGTCTCTCACACGTCTGTTTCACCTATGGAGTTCTTCACTCCAATCACCGTTCTAGAAATACATTTCGATTTCAAACCGTTCGTTTCCACTGCTCATGAAACAGAAAGAATTAAAATTTGGAACTGTGTAGGAAATTACATCATCCATAGCTCAGAAGTCAAGAAAAACCTATTTCATTGTTGAATTATACATCTTCCTGTGATACAAAGTGTGTAATAACTATTATAATCGCAATTATTGCAAATTACTGACATGGTGAAATATTGACATAGACTGATTGAAATATAAGATAGAAATACTGAGAAAGACGACACACTTGTTTTGTCCCCTTTTCGAGTATTGCAAGACTCGCTTGATTAATAACTACTTGTGAAGTTTGATCATACAAATAAAAACTTTCGATTTCAATGGACTAAGTACTTTTTATCCCATAATTTCTGAACGTACTACGTACAATAAGCCTAATCCCAACCCGCGGTGTGGGGCGCATACGTCTCAGGACATAAAAGCGGCCAAACAAAAGGTCGTTAACTTACCAACTGAATACTATTGCTACTAAAATACTATTCATATTCCATTACAATACAACTTAAACACGCGTTTGAATCGTGAAGAATAAATGATAAATTTATTTAAAAATATTTTATAATTTTTTAAACGAAAGTTATGTTATTAATTCAAAATTTTCAATTATGCGAGTATAGTTACTTGACAACAGTTGGTGTAACAGCGCTTTTGCTTACCACACAATCGTAACCAACCTACAGAGAATNAAAAAAAAAAAAAAATGAATACGAAATTATTCAATTATTATATTCATTTTTAGAGAAATGATGTGGGGAGAGTATTGAGACTGGTGAGGAGCCTTTCGATTTCTTAATGTTCAGGGGGAAAATGTAGTGACAGGCGTATGAAGTTAATCGCATCGATTTTTCTATTCCCATGCTATCCATCCCTGCACCTCCACACGTGCTAACAGCATCCCAAGCGATTGCAATCCCTGCCGGTCCTCCTCCTCTATCCCACCTGGCGGTTCCTCCGAGACGGTGCGCCGGTCGCTGCAGCAGATAACGCCAGCGCGCGAGACGCAGGAGACGGGAGTGGGAGATCGGAACCCCGAGGGCCTTCTCGATTCCGCGGACCGCCAACAACAAGAGTATACACGGCCGAAGGAACTACGCGAACGCCGGCACATAGCCAACGCATCGGACTCCACGACCGCATGACTCGGCGGCAACCGCTCGAAAGGGATTCCTGAGGAGGAGTCACGCGTAAGACGTTCCACAGAAGGATTCTCACCGCCACCATCGCCGCCGCGGTCGCGTTTCACTGTGACCCATTGTTCGGAAGCAGACAGTCAAATGTCAGAAGTAGAATCTCCCTTAACCATCCAATGTACCAAAGAATATCTAGGAGTCATTTTATTCTTCACCTAAACGATTTGCTGAGATTCATGATCTCTCTACCAGCACACGCCAGTTTGTAGATACTAATTCCAATAAATATTAAAATAAACATACCAAATAATGCGATGAATGCGAGATCGTTTGGAGTGATAGAGAATTATATATAAAACAACATTGCAATTACTCAACATGAATGAATCGGTTGGAACCAACTCCCAAACCATGTAAAAATGGTGAAATTCCTAAGAAGATTACTTTAATACGATAAATTGTTACGCGTTATTCTTGAGAATTTGACAAAAAGTACTATAACGTACATTTTAAACAGAAAAGCAATGGTATAAAACTAACAAAAGCTAAATAACATGTAGGTTTTGCTTACTCATAAACATTAAACATCTCCATATTATTTTACTTTACGACTCACCGGAATGTTATAAAAACATGTCAAGGCAAATTGTAAAAAGTTGGAAATTCCGTTAGAGATTTCGATTCTGAAATCAGCGAGGAAACGAATCAATAAGAATCCCTGGCACCACGGTGTTATCAAATCAAGGGGAGGGCTAGAATGTTAGATTTCTGCCCCTCTACTCTTCTCAATCTTACAGGCTGCTATATATTCCACCCAATGTTTTAAATTTACTCATAAATCTATTATTGTCACAATTACACGCTCTGTTTATTGTAAAGTTGCTTTTTTATTAAATCAAAAATTAAGTTACTTGCTTTGTTAATAAGCTCAGAAAGATCTCCAGAAAACGCCACCATGAAATACGTTTTGTCCGAGTAGCATTTCGTCCGAATCCGGTAATTTAGGATTCACCTCTCCATCAGACTGAAAAATGTTTCGTCCGAGCAGCCTTCACGTCAATTTCACAGTTAAAATAATGACAGAAAAAAGTTGCAAGTATACTATTGTCAGGCGTGTGATCACTAGTAGCCAAAGAACATCTTTACACTAATTTGGCGCAGATACGTTCACGATTAGGTAGTTATGCAGCTTATATGTTTGGGCCGGGTGATAGTTTTATTTCTACAGAAGTGCGGGAGGCACGAATAATGCCTATCTTTTATGAGCCCTACTTGCCCTCTTGGGATGTTACAGGTTCGTGGGAAACGCTACTCAATATTATGTTTTACTCTGATAAGTAAGAGGACATACTGTAGCATTATCCTACGAATTTTGTTCTCAGATGAAACGCCATCGATCCAACGTCACAGACTGGGCTCCAACAACTCGCAGTGAACAAGCGAGAGTGATTCCACCGCTACAGCTGCCACCAGTGTAAGCGCTCTGGTGAGGGAGGGAGGGAGCGAGCAAGGAGCGAGGCCAACGTGACGGTTTCCACGTGCACCAGCGTCGAGCGTCACGCCGCGCCGATTTGAAGAAGCGCGGCAACACTTCAGATGTAAATAAAGGCAACTGTGAAAGCACTGCAGGAGGACAAAGTATGATTCACGACGCGAAGGCTGAACATTCCTATTGCTCTCTCAAAACCGAAACTTGTGAAAATCATCACTTTATTATTTATATTTGTTTTCATTTTATATAAATTGTCGAAAATTGACGAATACGAGAAACTGAATATGGCTCGCAAAGAGAAATCATCTCACCAATATAGCTGTAGAAATAATTTTTTTGTTGACACTCCAACAGGGTTATTTTCAAGATATTTTCATTGAGGAGTATATTCTGTATTCTGAAGATCAAACTAAAGTGAGTCTTCTTTGGAAAATCCTTGAAAAATGAAAATCCATAAGCAGACACTACATGCATGTAATTCAACCGATATTGTGTGTACGAATAACAAAAGCAATAAACACTGAACATTTGCTAAGCTCGAACAGGAAGTTTGAGAAATTCCTCAATTTTCAATGAATTATATATTTCAACCACCAGTTGTGGTTGTTTGGTTAGCCAAGATTTACAAACTTCCTGTCAGTCAAGCATAGTCACATCTTTCTTTGCTGTTGCAAATAGCGAGTCATTTTTCCTCAACACCTAAAAAAGTCAAAACATTTTCCGTATAAAACATTTTGTTTCTAAACAGTAGATTTTAAGCATTAGATACTAAGTAACCTAAGAATATTTATTGATTGAGAAAGCATGTTCATGAAGAAATTATTTCAATTTTTTTTAATGTTTAGACAACGCAACGGAGGTGAATTATAAATGAGCCATATAAAAAACTGTTTATTCCAGATCATAAAATATTAAGTTTTCATCTTTGTGTCGAAACATAAATTAGATCCCAATTTATCGAAGTGACATTTTCACATAAACATTATCACGTCTACAAACAAAGTAAAGTTCTGGAGAGTGAATAGAAATGATGAGTATCGTACCTCATGAGAGTCATATGTCCTCATCTAGTAGTTTAAGGGATGTAATCAAGTGAAAAATGATTAAACCAACAAGTGAATGCATTTACACATTTTGCCCTTAGTATAGAAATTCAAATACATGTATAATTAATACACGTGTTTATAGTACTTAATAATTTTCACTTATACTATCAATTACTTTCACAATAATAAAATAAATGAACTTGGTATAACATTTACTTACGTATGTCAACCATTCACGGCATTTACAAAAAAAATGTTCGAGTTCATAACAAAACGTCAGAAAATCTTATAAAAAATATCGATATAAAAGAATAATAGTTAAATGTGATTTAGAAAATCAATATTTCTGGCAAATTTTTATTCGAAACAACAGCAAATTTTCTGTAATTCCGAAAAATTTGTAAATTTTTCTATTCCCTTCTTCAGATATAACTTTCTTTTTAATTAAAAAAATCATTAATTTATAGTACCAAAACACGTCCTTACGGAATCTATGTCTGTTAATCACATAAAGGATAAAAATATAATTATTATAAAATCGTTTCTGTAAAAGGAAACGAAAATAAAATATTTATACTAAAAATAATTTTGGAAACGATAAAATGAGTTATCTGCAGTGAGTAAAAGAATTTTATCGAAAAGATATGTCGTACCGGATGTAAACCTCGCCATAATTAGATGTCCACGAATAAGGTTCTGTTACAAAGCAAGATTGACAAGGATAGCTTTTCGAACATTTTATGGGCGAGTTATCGCGGGACATGAAAGAAAATTGTTACTAAATAAACACACACTCGATATCCAGGGCCTCGCTCGACATAAATATAATATCAGTAAAAGATAGTCACTGCAAATATGAAATCAATTTTTCGGACTATTTATCCCGGTAAGAGATCCTTTACCATAGTACTTCCATGGAGATGAATATATGACTTGTAAACACCGTCATATAATTGCATTTTCAAGTGAATTTGGAAGGACACATCACGGATTTATTCGTAACATTCAATTCAATTTCAATTTAATTTAATCTCAACAATAACAATACACATTACATCTTGCTATTTTAAAACAACCGTTATGACTTTCACCTTTGCAACAGTCATTTCGGGGTCGCTGTCTCTCCTCTTGAATTTCCCTCCCTTTAGTCGTGCCACTTTTCTGTGCTGCTTCCAGTGTTGCTCATTTTAACCAGGTGTCGAAGGTTGTATCATGTATTGCTACCTTATTGTTCCAATTTAGTCCAAATATTGTGCAAAAGCTTGAAGTATCAATTCAGTCTCTAGTAATTTGCTCTTCTCGTTTAATGTCATCAGTCCCAGCTGTCTACTAGTCTTGTTAAGGCTTCATTTGTAATGTGCATAACAGTTCAAAATAGCTCATTTCAGATTCGTTGGACAAGGCTGCAACATCATAAAAGCAAAAGGAGTACTGTTCCTAAGGCTGATGAAATCCAGAACCTCTCGACAGCAACACAGAATCCGATAGAAAGCAGACGTCGCATAAACGTATGTAGATGTGGACGGATATAGTGGAATATTCGCACCCCGCGGAGCAGACGAATAAAAAAGTATTTCAGACGTTATGTATGTTAAACAAGTAATCGAACAATAAAAGATGACTTTTTTTACGGAGAAAGATTTTGCGGCTTAGGTGTACGAGGAAGAAACACTCCTTTTTTCGGAGGAGCGCATCTTTTTATAGTGACACACGAGGAAATTTGTAGAAATAAAAGGTCAGGATTGATCTGCAGGCTGACATGGAAGGACCGCGTATCGAATAAAGTAATATTTGTTTCTAAAAAATTTAAAAAACCCTACGATCGTGACAGTACTTTAATATATAAATAAGGTTATAAAAAAATACAATCGTACCGCAGATATCAATATTGGTATAAACGGCACAATTTTTACAAATGGTTACAAAAATGATAATAAATTCTAATTATTGAGAGTAGTAAAGAATATCTGATAAAAATAAATGATATTAAAAATGAAAAATGATATTAAAAGTTTATTCGTCATCACAATGATTAAATATCTAAATTGAATTAAAATAAATGGCAACGAAATAAATAATTGAATGAATATTATCTTCTATTTTAATCACATAAAGGATAAAAATATAATAATTATAAAATCGTTTCTGTAAAAGGAAACGAAAATAAAATATTTATACTAAAAATAATTTTGGTAACGTTAAAATGAGTTATCTGGAATGAGTAAAAGAATTAGTGGCAAACAATGTCACAACTAACGTATGAAAACTAAGAAGAAGAAAAATGATTACTTCAAGTAAATTTCTACTTCTTATTTACGATCAGTTTCCTTGCAGAACGTTTATTAATATAGCAACACGCAGTATTAGCATGTCAGAGTGTCATAACGCCGAAGGCCTCAAAGCGACAAATCCCTATCAGCGTATCATCCCGACGCGACGCCATATGGCATCCGGCTCTCGGCCCTAATATTTAGTGGCCTGTATTGGCTCTCCAATCTCGCCTGCACTTCACTGAGTCTCAATTGCAGTACATATTGGGTATATCTTGTTGAACTCTTAATATAAACTAAATGGATGGACAATCTGCTTCTGTCATGTCACTCCAATAATAAAAGCAGATACGAACAAAACGTTTTTTATCATTTGACCTAAATAAGGATATACCATTTTAATTGAAAAATGAATGAACTTCTTAACCTTCCTATAAGTGCCTTAGTTTGCGGCAGAATATAATATATTCTTGCTCACACTAAAGCTTCCATACATACATATCGTGATGCACGATTGGGATAAATACATGTTAATTGAAATCCAAAAATATACATCCATGTTAATACGTCATGAATACCACATAAACTGGAGAAAATGTAGAATTAATACAATGATATAATTCTCAGTTACTGAAAATGCTATAGAGAGACAAAAATAAAGAATTATAATTGTGTTACTTTGAAGGTATAGTGAAAATAAACATCTTCGATCTGGAAACTATTCGCGTTTAATATTCCACATCGTTAAGCACATCAATCCTCCCCAAGGAAGGGTGCGATCGGCGTGCTTTTTTAATGGGATACTGTGAAAAGAGCGGGTATTACTTTAGAAATATAATAAATCAACAGAAAAAGAACGTGGAGTAACAACAAACTAAAATGTGTAAGATAGAGACATTCCAGTAACGACTCTGTAGGTATGTTGCCTGAAAACTTACGACCACCGCAGAGAAAGCCAAGCAGATGCAAGACAATTTTGGAGAGGGCATTGAAACGTGTTGTCTACATCAGTTTCATATATATTATCTTCATTGTTGACGCATTATTAAAATTATCATAAGTATGTATTGCTAACATTAAATAAAACGAGTTTCAGCAAGGCATACGTCGGAAATACGTTGTTACTAAAAGGAATAAGAGATTTCCTAAAATAATTCTTATCCCCTCAGATTTATTGTATCGATACCCCTATGGTACTCCTACGAAAATCCAACTCCATCGAAGGCCTTTGAACCAAAAGAAAAAATGTTTTGCATTTCATTGGCTGGAACAACTCCACTGTCCACATCGATGAGTGCCGCATTACTCTGTGAACTCACACTAAGCTATGACAGTCACAGGGTACAACAATAAAAAACAAAACTAGAGGTGCAAATTTTGCAATTAATTTTATCATATACGTTTCTCAGACTATTGAGTGACAATAAAACGTTCTATAAGAGTGGTGTTATTTTCAGCAAGATTCATTATCTTTTGGTAGTCTTCTTCTTGTTACTAAACTCGAATCGTTTATCGAAATCCTTAATTTACCATTGACATATAAACAGTATACAACTCACAAATTCTGTCGGACAAAATGGATATTTCCATTAGAACCCCGCGATCGAATTTTTTAATGGTTCTATATTATATGTCTATGAAAAGAGTAATAAACAAAAATAAACCTTTTTTTCGGGCTCAAAGTCACTAGACGAACTTTATTTCTACCTTTTATTAGAGATTTGAGAGTAATATAAGAATTCAAAATATTATTTCAAGACTTTCAACGGTTTCTCTTATAAAAAACGTAAATGCAATTTCGTTGTAGGCAGAAGTTGATGTACTTTCGTTTTTACAATGCGTTTCTGTCCACCTATGCAAATTGTATGCAAGCTTCTCAAAACAGGAAACTAATGTGCAAGTACAGCAGACAAAAATTATTTTAGTGCATCTATACCAAACTTTTAAGCGAATTACCGCTAATAAAGATGTAATACTAATTATACTTTGCGTACAGAAAATTTCAGTATGATCGTTGAAGCTATTTCTGAGAAACATTCAAAAGTACTTAGATCTACGTAAGAGTACTTGTATTAAAGTAAACAAATTACAGCGCGTGAATCGACAACAAGTAAATTATGCCCTTAATACGATTTTTGAATTAAATTTTTTCTTCAATTTCGTCAGAATCGCTGCGCACAGACGGACGGACGTTATGCCAAAAACCACTTTTTCGGAGTCAGGGACCATCACAACGTATCACAATCTCGTTTTCGATTTCTTTCATGGTTACAATACTTTCTACATACTATGTATATGGAGTAGAAGGACGTGACTTGTTTTTCCAACAGGAGAACAAGAGCGTCTTCGCTTGCGTACGGTCGTCTTGAGGACATCCCGCCACCCAGGGGCTTTCCCGCAGCCACTACCTTCCAATAAGACGCCCATCGGCGCGCGTAATCAGATAAGGGCATCACCAAGCAATTTCACAGCCGCCACCGCACAACCCTCGCTTCAAGCACAAGTCACGACCTACAGGGTAAATGCTGAGGCTAGGGGTACCCCAAGGATCTGTTCCTCATCTGCTCCGTGATCGCGAAACACTCTTAATCTTAAGAAAGAGAGACTTCAAACATGAATTCATGCAACTACATTAACCAGGTCAAGAGGTTGGAAGCCTTCGTAAGGGATAAATTCAAGGAAAGGAATAACAATACTGATGATGGTTTGGATAAATTATTACGATACAATTTATGGGGCAAGAATCACATTGGGCATGCATTGCCCTTCATTAGCAATCCATACTAATAAATGTGTAACGCGAAATTGTGTCTGTCTGTTTTCTACCTGATCACGACTAAACCACAGAACTGATCGTGATGAAATTTGGCAAGGAGATAGTTTAGATGCCCAGTTTGAACATAAGCTAACGTTTATTTTTTAAATGTGCGAAAAAAGAAATAGAAAAGGTTTTTGACAATAAATGCCGATAAAATCGAGAAAAAAAATTATATTTGCTTACGCTGCCTAAACGGTTAGAGATAGGTGACAACTATGAATGGAAATATAGTTTGCGTCAAAGAGTTCTACAAAAACAGTCCGCGACAGTATGTCTATCTACAAAGATTAATCTAAACTATCGACAAAACCTAATTAAAAATAGAAGTGTTAAAACACTTCAATTTAAGAGAGTAATTTAACAAGGATAAAATCAATCATCATCAAATTAAATGGATTATTTGTTTTGTGGAATTAACAAAGATAAAAACGTTTTTAAATCGTACAATTTCGACAAAGTTTAGATTTTACATAAATTTTAATGAAATGTGCAGAAGCAACATGCCTCGGAAGCGAAATTTCGACAGTCGCGGTTCCTCCCGAATGGTGTAGAGCAGATACCCACAGTGGTCTATATTGACCCAGTGGTCGACTACGACCTTCAAGGGGTCCATGTCAGAGAAACATTTGAGGTCATTGAGATGTAAATGGAGGTCCATGATTGGGTGCTATCGTGGATTTATAAGCTATTAAAAGCAAAATGTACCCGGGGGTATTAGCAATACACTGCGTCATCCATAGACATTTAGTTGCAAAAAATCTGAGTGGTAGATTGCATGGATATCTTCATTCTCGCAGTATACTGAATTCGAACCAACGTGTTGAATACGCGGTTATTTGCTCAGTTGTGTGAAGAAACAGACGAGAACTTTCATCAATTACTTCTTCACACTGAAGTTTGCTGGCTGTCGAAAGACTTGTGTTTGACAAGATTTATAGCACATTTTGAGACTGTTTCAGAGTGTTTGGACGCTACAAACCCAATTTTAAAAGAAAATTTCATCAACGGGAAACCAGACATTGTCCATTTAACAGACTTGTTTACCAAATTTAATGAGGTTAACCTGCAGTTACAAGGTGACAGCCTAAATTTGATTAAGACAATGTCCTACATTTCAGTTTTTCTTGCCAGAATTAAGCTAATGAAGCAAAACATTGGATGGCTCCAATTTTCCTAATTTCCCAATTTGTCACAGACAAACTGCCAGGAAGATGACTTTTCAACTTACGTTCAACATTTTAATGCCCTCTATACAGTTTTTGAAACTAGGTTTGAGGATATTTTGACTATGGTAATACCACAGAGGATAATCAATACATTCGGTGATATTGAAGAAACGGATGTCATATTACAAGGGGAATTGATCGGAATAAGTACTAACGAAGAACTTAAGGTACAATTTAGAAACGGATAACAGCAATTCTGGCTTCAAAAAACAAACCTGTTACTTATCCCGTATTATGGAATACTGCGAGAAAGTTTTTAGTTGTTTTGCCATCTTCATAACTGGTGGAAAGGGTTTTCAGCTCGGTTGCCAATCTCCTATTTAAAAAAAACGAACAGGCTGGACATCACTGACCGAGGAGATTTGAGATTAAACCGAACTAAATTTGATTAAAACGAAGTCAAGTGCCAAATGTCGAAAATTTGTTATTAACGCATCAGATTAGATTAGGTTCATTCCTCCCACTAAAAGCATTTATTTTTTGCTTATTTATTTTACGTAATAGGTACTAAATTTTAATTTAATTGGTATTAATTTGAAAGCAAATGTATAAAAGTACCATATTTTTATGTTTTTCACACTAGTTAGAAATTTAAATCTTTCAAAGTAAGTAGTTCGATACCCGCTCTCAAAAACATGTTTGAAGCTGATGAATTTGCACAAATTCAATATTAGATAAGCAGGGGGTCTACCCTAAACCGAAAAACATGGAAAGTGGTCCACGAAACAAAAACGTTTGGGGACCTCTGGTGTAGAGTATATAACTCAGTTTAGTATAAAGTTTGTATTATTATGAATTTGAAAAATTACGGTGCTGTACGTATGAAAAAACAGTTCGCAAAAGTATTTTGATCTTGCAATATAGACAGATTTTATTTTTTCCTGAGTAAAAGAAGATTAGTCCAAGAAAAATCCCGGGCAACGTCAGGTAATCAGCTAGTGCAAAATAATGTGCCTGAAGGATAATCAGAGTACCCTAGAAATAAAAAATTAATAAAAGAAAGAAATTCCGTAAACACGTTGCGATTTATAAAAAAAATGCCGCTCTGGTTAATATTTATTTTAAATTTTGGTTAACAGAAACCTGCATGTTGGGCTATTAGAAATTGACCAAAAGAGAACCGTGGTAGTAGGAAAATTGGACGTGAACTGGTTCTGTTTGACATCGTTTAGTGTTATATTTTGTATCGTGTAGTTAAAGATTTTTGAAGAAATGAGATACAATGGGTTGAGGGCCTAGTGAAGATACGCCTTGAATTTAAAAAAAACTTAATTATCAGTATTTTAATGAAACGAAAGTCTAATGGAATATAAGTTTTCTTAGACTAGGTGTTAATCTAGGTTAGTAGATGAAAAAATAGCAGGGTGATGTTTCGATATTAGATGGTTGATAATATTTAGATTGGATAAGTTTTAGAATACGTCTGGATATGGTTCAAGTTAATTGAAATATAATTTATGGGGAAATAAAATCCTGACGAAACAATCACAAAGAGGTAGGATTGAGAATCTCAGAAGAGTGTAGGATAAATCAGACGTTCAAGAAAATGATAGGGTTAGGTAAGAACGTGGGGTTGTGTAAGGAGCTTAGAGGAGTGGGTAGCAATATCATAGAAGAGAATGCAGGGTTGTAGCTTGAAGTACGCCATTAACGCGCCTTCCGCCTCACCAACCCTCGGGGACACTACTAGCGACACAAACTCCCAACCCTCACTCCATCCCTTCAAGAGCATGAACCGATTTTCAACGCAGTTGACGTCACTCACGTCTCCTCAGGCATGTTTTAATACCTCTGCCTACGCACTGCCTGTATGAATGACCCAAGGGTTCACCGCTTCCATCTCCAACACGGAAGAAGCAAATAATACAGGCATTGTTGCAAGATTCGATGAAATTTTCATTTAAGGTGGGACTAGCTCCCAAAGTTAGTCAAATGTCCGAGAGATATAATTGTTTTCTTTATTTTTATTGTCATATTGTCACAGCAATATGAATAATAATGAAGAAGAAACATGATTTAATTTGAGTATAACAGTTAATAACATAGTACAAACAATAATCAGGAGCTCCCTTGACTCCTTTGAAATGCACAAGAGCATGTAAATACATGGCGACCGAGCACATCGGTTTCGTGAATTATGCATCTCACCTCGGAAAATGTGAAATATCTTTCTCAAATGTTCGGTGACCTATAGATAAAAGTGATGTAAAAATACTACGGATTTACTACGTATCAAAGTAAGCTTCCATCACTTTTGTGATTTAAATGTTAGTTTTTTTTAAAAAAATAAGTGTTTTGCTCCACAAGACGCAATGCAATTCCCCATCAATAATTATTGTAATTATTTCATTTAAATGGCCCGTGAGGTATATTTTTCTACTTGAAATCTCAATAAGTACATGTTACTCTGTTTATTCATACCATTTGAGATATTTTAGTGATTTCATTCCACCTACGCTAGCACTACCTTAACTAACATTTTCATAGAGGTATAATACTTCTACATCTGGTAGCAGATTTTTCTATGATTTTCCTGTGGGTATTTTGACCAGATTTAATGGAATGATATCTCGCGTGCTTCCACAGAAAAGGTAGCTGATTGTCCTCCATAAACTTTACTTTATTACGTTAATATACTTTGTGTTCTTACCTGTGTTTCCTACAATAAATTGTTTATTTTGTTAACTTAATTGTATTAATTTGTTACAAACACTTGGATTTAATGAGAAAAGCTAATGTTTTCAAAATTGATATAAATACTATTTACAAATAATAGAGTATAATATGTTTTCCACCAAGCAATTCATCCCTTCAAATTAATGAAACACTTTAAAAGCTAAATAACCAAATGGAAATCAAAACTTAATATTACGACGTCCAGTTACCGACATAAAATTTCATGTTTTGATCAATACAGATAAATCTACACTCAAATCGAATATAATAAAACATGTCATTTTAAATACTAAAATTAAGAAGGACTTAACTAAATTAATTTGCGAAGAACCGTGTTAGCAAAACTACTGATCGAAACATATCCAATAAAATATGCCTAGTGATGTTAAAAATAAAAAGTTCTCAAACTACTTTGTGTAATACAAACACATTATGGGTCAAAAACTTAAGATTACGTTGTCATAGTCGAAAGTATTATTAATTTTTACCTCATAACTTAAAAGCACTAAAAACACGATTATAGTAAAAATTGTCTGAAAATTTGAAAAAAATCATTATATTAATTTAAAAACAGTGAGACATAAACTTTCTCTACTATCATTTTATAAGCGTGTCATATAAAAAATTATAAATTGCAAAATGAAGTACAATCCATTAAACGTTCAAATTCACCCAAACAAATATAAAATTATTTTCACCCGAACAGTAATTTTGTCCAATTCTACGACCTTACGCTCTAACGCATGAGACCTATTAAGTTGACGAAACACAATAAGAGATAAATACTAAAGAGACAAAATGAAACCTTATAAATAGAAATGGAAAATTTTATCAGGGTTTTACTTTTCATAGAACTCATTTGACGGAGTTGAAGTTTGATTGAGACACGAATTCCGTTTAAAGACTTTTTTAGATTCACCGAACCATTCAAATCCAATTAACATAACACGAAGTAAGTCTGGGTTTTGCGAATGGATTTCTCATCAGAATGTAATTAGACTTGACGTCACGACGAAATAACCTCAGGGCAAAAGACGCTGAAAATTGCTGAATAAATCTAGTTATTAGCAATTATTAGCAATCTAGTTATTAATAAAAATTCAGTTATAATTATTAAAAGAAACGTCTTATGGTAATCCCTTTGGAGTAATCCTTTTCTCATTGCTGGGCTTAAACATTTGTTGTTGAGAATAGTTTGCACTTATATTCTCGAATTCGGATATAAATCGTCATTAAAATAAAAATTCCAGTAGAGTGAATAATTTATTGGATAATGCCTAATTTAAAAATTAAAATGATATGCAACTGAATTTTTAAAAATTAAATTGAACGGGATGACGCAATAAGCAGCAATTATTCTGAGTAAAACATGTCAACAAAGTTGTTTGTCTTTTGAGCCTAATCTTTATAAGGCACAGGTTGGTCATCCTTCCAATCTTAATCCATCATATCAGCTNAATGAAAAATAGAAAATAAAACACACGAAACAAACTCACAGTCACATAGGTGAGAAACATTATCTACTTGAAAGAAGGAGGCGCGAGTAACTTTCTTCAAATATGTGAGTTTCTTTTATGTCTTTTATCCATATTTCTTATTAACTTTAAAACTTTTTAATTCATAGAAGACAGTAGTGTCGCTTAATTTTCAAGTTAAATATGAATATTATAAACACATATATTATATATAATGTGTATATTTCATTAAAAACTGAATGAAATATACATAATACGCGGATTTGTATAAATATCATTTCATTAATTTTTATTTTAAAAAATACGGACACAACTATGGCTATGTAAATTCTATATCACGTTAACTTCAATGCTAAAAACCAATTTTAAACGACTTAACAGAAACAAAGGAGAATTATTAGTGAAGTTATTTCATTCTATAAATTTATCCGGTGCCATAATTAATACTTCCCTGTATTGCGAAACCCGCCTTAACAGTTAGTGACGATTTCGAGCCGAACAAAGCTCCAATGGCTTAGGAGTCAGCCCGCTCCAAACACAACATACACGTGCGCCTTTCTGGGTCAGTCCTCTGTCTCGGGCTCTCCGCCCCTCTAACCCCGACAGTATCCTGCCAAGCCACGCACTGTCCCTCTGTGACTCACGTTGCATCAGCTTCAGTATGCACGGACCGTGCGAAGTGAGTGACTCACGTTACACAGGTGCAAGGGATCACGCTCCCACGCAGCCAAGTTTGTAACGACAGGTTTCTCGGGAGCAATTTTGTACTTGAGGACCGAGAATATTTACAAAAATTACGGGAAATAATTGAACGATGTAATTTTAAATTTAATCTCTCTTATCTCCCAGGATACGTTTCATTAGTTCACTTCTGAGAGAGAAGCAATGTAACATGTATCTAGTACATATTGTTGAATCATGAGGTTTCGAGAAGTGTTTTAGTGGCTCCTGAGAAGTAGCATACACAGAAAATGAGTATCCATGACACTATTTCGGATAAAAAATACTAGAAGATAACATTTAAAAAGAAATGACGGATGTTCCCAACATTAAATATTTTTCTTGGCATAACTTATTAACAAGTAATGTTAATGAAAAACTGAAGTTTTTAATTTTAGTTGTCAGCAATAACCACACACGCTCAAATCATAGTGGAACAAGACAAGGTGTACCCGTCCCGAGTATGTGCAGTGCAAGCCAATTATATTCAAGACAATTTTCATAGCGGGTGTATTGAGATATCGATTCACGCATACAACTCAGTCTTACATATTATATAAATCTGAGCAACACCTTTAAATTCCCTCTCAAAGTCTTGCGTTTCATTGGCTGACTAACGTCTCCTCTACCTCGATGAGCAATGACACACCTGTCTTTCTTTCCACTATGCACTGAAATAGCATAACATATAATCGAAGACTTATGTATTAATGAAGAGGTATAGAAGAAATCTTAGAATTAAAGAAGACAGATTAACATTGATACCGCACCACACAGAAGAAACCCATGTTTGGTAATAAGATTGACGTGAAATAAAAATTAAATACGTACATCCTTACAAAACTAAAGAAAATAATATAACATACTTATTTTTATCCTCAAAAAACCAATTATATATCACATCAATCATTAATTCAAACAGTTCTAGTAGATAATTCTTCCAGGTATTCGAACTTCCATGTATTTTTCCTAATAAAACTAGTAAAAGCTCACATTATTGACGCCTCGACATCCGAACAACGAAATCGTCTCTTGGCGAAGAATAGCAGCAACTCGACTCACCTGCAAAGGAAATAAAAACGTTTATCGATAATCCACATTTGACAGCAGCTGATATAGAGGCAAATTAAATTTTGTGAGAAACATTGTAGCTGAAGAGATACATTCTGTGTAAAAAGGAAATAATTTATCCAAACGAAGTGAATAAAATATATATTTTACATGAGCAATATTGCTACTAGTTTTCAATAATGCACATTATTTATGTTACTACACTCCAAACATGAGTTCATGTGCTGCTTTTTGTGAAGAAAATAGCGTACGAGTACATCCATTGTTGCGGTTATATGTAGTTTTGAAAGCAGCTGTTTTGGTTATCATTTATTTTGTTTAATCAAATAAAAGAAGATGTTATAAGTCTAATGAACACAGTGAAAATATTATTCGAAGGCTTTTTCCAAAATGCATTAAGTAAAAATGATTAATTAGTAGAAAAAATAGAGACTGATATTTAGGAAAATATATTGCAATAAAATCTCAAATGGACCAAGTTTAAAAATGTTCTACACTTATTTCGGGAAGTTTTATTCCGAGTAATAGGGAATCGAAAGGGTTTCTGTCTGAAAAATTTCGAAAAAGTTTTTATTTGGCTGATTCTTATGTATTTTCTGTTGCTAAATCCGAATTTTCAGTTTGCGCATAACTCAGTATTTAAAAAATGATAAGAAGTGTTTTTGAGAACTACGTTTTTTATTGGTTTTGAGACAAAAGTATTAATTTACTAAACAAAAGTAGGAAAAATATCAAATGTCGCGTTTTCGGGTCCCTGTCTAATTAACTGGCCGAGCGAGGGGACCTGAGCGTGACCTTCAGACGCGGAGAATGTCTGGCTGAGGAGAGGGAGATGATTAAGGGAGGGTGTTTCCTAAGTGGAGGAGGGATAGATAGGGGTGAGGCTCAAGGCAGCTTCACACATTTGCTATTCGGCGAACTCCGAGCAACTACTCGCTGAATAGCGACGTGTGGATGGGTTGCTCGCTATTCGTCGCATCACGAACACCGGTGCTCGCCTTTTCCAGCAGACTGTCGGTCTTTTCAGACACATCAAAGGAAGTAGAGCATAGGCGAATATTCACGAATGACCTGTTCGTGGTACTGTCCACATATTCGTGCTTTTACAAATACCAAGGATCGCGCGAATACTAGTCGATACTAGTATTATTGCGGGTATTTACGAGTATTATTACGGATATTTAGGAGTAAATTTCAAGATATTTACGGTAAGTAATCGCTGAAAAAACTAATTATTTGTAATTTTTCTCCTTGTCGTACAAAGTAATAAGTGTTTTTAGTAGTGATTAGAGAAATTGGAAGTAATAAAGTAGTGATGGTGTAATTATCTCTAACGTGGTCATAAGCAGTTCGCAACTGCTTTTTGATGTGTGATTTAAACTATAAACATTTCGATTAACTTTATTTTACTTTTTTATTAAGCGTCCTAAAGTTTCACATTATTGCTATATTAGCATTATTTATTTTTTTAGTAGTATTAGCATATATTTCCTGTACACGATCGTATAATAAACCATGCATGGGAGAGGCTAGTGAAAAATAAAAAGTTATACTATTATAAAATGAATAATAAAAATATTACATTTAAATGTTATAAATGATTGAATGATTTTTGAATAAATAAATATAGTGAGATGTTTTGGAGACACAAATTAAGATAGTTATACAGCATTGATTCTTTTAGAGTTAATAAAAACAATAATAATTATAAGATCCTTAAAATTGGAGAAATCCAATTACTATAGCCAAATCCAAACGGAATAAAAAACAGCTTATAAATGATTTCAGTTCATTGATTAAACTAAGACCCATTTACTTTACTTAACATTGCACAAGAAACAACTACATACTTGTGTGATTACTTCAGATTCATTCTCCATAACCTCTAATCATTAACACTAATATTCGTCGTTCCTAGAGCGAGCACGTGCTCGGCAAATTGCTCATGTCTGGATCAGTGTGCTCGCCAATAGACCAATACTCGGGAAATACCCCGAGCAAGTCGCTGATGCTCGGGATTCGCTGTTCGGTTGCACGGAGATCGCCGGATAGCGAATGTGTGGAGCCGCCTTCAGTCTGAGATGAAAACCCTTTTAATGTTTACTCACACATGACGGTTTGGGCGGCGAAGCGTGGGCCTTGTCAGAGTGTCTCCAGCAGTTATCATCCTTCGTCGGCTCCAGGCGGCAGAGAGAGAGAGAGGGAGTCGAAGGTTGAACCCCCGGCAGAAGTGGCCGTAATAGTTGAGGAACTATTTGGGAGTCATCGCAATGTCCCCTATGGGGGTCGACTGAGATGTGGAAAGGTGGGAGTGACAATGTAGAGCACCGGCGTCCTCTGTGGGGATCAAATCCGGATGCTTGGGTGGCGTTATATTATAATTACTCTCGACACACAGTCTACTCCATTCTCCCCTCGCGTCTGCGAGCCGTCTCTTTAAATGTGTTTTGATATGCTTTCTCAACATTGTCACCCGGCCTCATGACCCAGTTCCTGCGCAACAAGCCACTTCGTCTTCACGACACAAACAAGCTTGTTTCTTACGGATTTTTTGTAACCACGCAGAAAAAATCCTACATTGGAATAAGGGACACAAAACAACCACTATTTACTCTCAAATGCGTACGTCAGCTAAGTTCCGTATACCCGAAACGCAAAGCTCTTTGCGATCTATAAATAGAGCAGCAGCGTGGAAAGTGACATCTAGGGTACCATTTCGCTGAATTAATTATATGTTGTATAGCAACAAAGAGGAGCATATTTAGCAATTCGCAGAAGTCGAAAATTCTTTAAATGAAAAGTTTTACAAACTCAGCTCAGCATACAAAAATGAATACAACATACAAAAACATATAACACTGCACAAAGGTCCTGACGAAGACTTTATTTTATTTTAATAGGATTTATAATAGTACTTAAAACACACAGAAA
The DNA here is from genome assembly GCA_002313205.1 of Laupala kohalensis. Classification (NCBI taxonomy): domain Eukaryota; kingdom Metazoa; phylum Arthropoda; class Insecta; order Orthoptera; family Trigonidiidae; genus Laupala; species Laupala kohalensis. The sequence goes on along the minus strand of NNCF01129081.1, from coordinate 759,958 downwards.
TTCTTACACATCTATCAATCTTCAAAATACATACAAAATAGAACAATTTTTTTAAAGTTATGTTTGTTGTAGGAAATTTATGGTCATTCTGGCCGATCTATAATTAGATATCTGAGAGTTAATGGGTTAATTACGCGTTTCCACGTCAGCTCACAACAAAAGAACATGAATCAAAATTATTGTAGATACAAAATACATCAAGATGACATTTACAGCATCCACCTTGTGTCTCTAATTCACCTTCAGTGCTGTATGAGGTTAAAGTGATATTTGTATTGTTGGTATTTAGCTAAAATTTGAAAATTAAAGCTTGGTAGCGACCAGAAAATATTTAATTTAAACCTGAAATTTTGATAGAAGTCTTTAGCACCATGGAGACACTTTTAATATAGATTAGTTTTGCCATTTAATTGAATTTCGAACGAAAAAGGGACTTTCTTCAAAAATGCAGATTGAGATAGGGTGAAGTTTTCATCATTTTAATGGTTTCCCACGAAGAAAAGCGGAGCTAGTTTGCCCTCCTGCCATCCCCACTTCAGTGTCCCATCAATAAAAAGACTGCAATTCTCATGTGAAGCTAGTAGCACAATAATTCATAAGCAGAAGCACGGATCCTTCTCCTTATACTTACGCTCATTCTTCATCCATGTCTCATTAATATCACCGTAGCAAAAGAATGCCATACGAGAACACTCGATGTCATGATATAAAATCAAATTTTACGATTTTGAGAAATTTTTAACACTTAAATGCACATAACAAATAAACCATTTGATGTTGACTGACCTTTCCCAACTTAAATTTCTTTCGGAGTATTCTAAAACATCTATTTTTAATAACATTTTTCGATAATTTAGGTTAACCTTTGTTCATCGACGCTGTCGGTTTTGTAGAACTTTTCGAGGCGAGCAATATTGCCAAATTGTCACCAATATATAACTGTTTAGGCAGCGTAAGCGAATATATCTCCTCGAATATTGTTTTTCCCCGACTTCGATATTTATCGTCCAAAACTATCAATGTTTATTTTCTTTTAAACTAGAAGTTAGCATACGTCCTTCCTGAACATGAAAAATACCTCGCCAAATTTAATCATGAGTGACCAAGGAAGGTTTTTTTTATAGTTTATCACAATTACTGAAAATTATTTTTTGCTTTTAGTGCTGTGCTTTTTATGCAAAAGTTTAAAAAAAGTTTTGTTACGTTATTTTATTTTATACTTTTTAGTATGAGAATATGTTTACTCATTTGTCAAATGCAAACGAACTTAAATCTCCTGCATTTTACTATTAAGAATTTCCAGAGCCCATCTCCCACATACTTAATCACACTCTTTTTATGTCTATCTGAAACTGATAGGTATGCGTTCTTTATCTGCTTTTAAGAAAGATAAAAAATTGTCTTTTAGCCAAATTTTCAAATCCTAACTCTACTGGCTTTTTGCTGTGCATTGATGAATGAGACAGTCATTCATTCAGACAACGCCGCATTAGAATTGTTGAAAATGTTGAATTGAAAATTGTTGGAATGAAAAACGTAATAGGATATAAGTAACATGTCTAACTGAGATATAATAATTATTTAAATGTGATAAAATTTTAATAAGAGTCATGTTGTACAAATTACTTTTATTTAGTGAGAGAAGTTCATATGATCGTTTGTTCTTTAAAAGCACCTAATGAACAAACTAGTTCTTGGATAAAGAGAAAAACGCGAAGGAAAACTCTATTTTGGGGATGTTTCCGGAAAGCGTGGAAGATGGTTGAAAGTGAACACAAAAGAGAAAAGGTAACAAAACTAAAGCTAAGGAATCTAACAGTAAGGGGTGCAAATTGAGCTGATTCTTCACGCTCCCACAACGTTCAAGTTTAACGAACACCCTATGGTTCCCGGAACGTGATACATCAATCAACGTCCTGCAAAACACAAAAGTGGAATATATTTAAGTTTGCTTTTTAGGATGTTTGGTGATATTATAAAAATTACTGCTATTTATTTATATATCGGGTGGTTATTTCTTCTTGAGGTCTAGGATATCCCGGTTGGTGTTTGGTGTTATCAGAGCTCGGTATTCTGAAGGTTAATGGGAACAAAAAATAATTTATATGAATCCATGGCATTTGTCAAATTAATTTGTTGAGAATTTTTTTCGTCCTTAAAGTTTTTCACCTCCTATCATTAAATTATCTGAAATATTTGCTCAGAATTTGACAAATGGCTCTGAGTCTGATATTGTGCTCTAAACACTGGAAAAACACTCAAAGAAATGGAAGGGATATGTCAATGGATGGTGAAAGGAGATAACGTCAGACAGTGACTCGTTTGCGATACCGTCGTTAATCGGAAGAATCAAACGCTTCATCCACCATTGACTTGAATCGCCACGCGCCGGGTGCAATATCCCGAGTCTCTGACAAGAAAATGCGGATTCCCACATGGTAGACAAGAAGGTAGTGAAGAGATATGGGAAGCATCTTAATATTTTCCGTAATTTATACCAAGAGAAAAACTTTCTAAGTGAAAAACAAAAAACAAATGTATTAAATGAAAGTTTACAAATTAGTTCAGTTTTTAAATAATTAGGTCAGTAAAAATAGAGTTTTGATGGAATAAATTTGGACAAAGCAGGTTATCGTCTTAATACCTTCACTTGGTCTCAATGGCATGTGAGTTTGCACCATATCAGGAGGCGTACATAATTTTTGGCAGCCAGTAAACCACGAATGTTTGCAACTTGTTTCAGTTTTTTGCTTATATCTCTGAAACGAAGCGTCGGATAGAAAAGTAAACTCTATCCAAAATTAAGGAACAAATTTTGCGTCATATAAATACCTCAAACATTTAAATTCAGTTCAGCGTTTTGCTCGCAATGGTCAATCAAAAAACACCAATTTTTAACTTGTACTATAAATTTGTACACAGTGGGAAAGTGTCATGTTGGATGAAAAACTATTTGACAAATAGAAAAAAAATTATTTAAACTGAAAATTTGGAAAGCAATGCTAAACTTTAGAAAAATGGCATCCTTAGAGAATTGAAGTCACGTGCCTTGTAACACATAGTGAAGGTAAATGAAATATTCAATTGCATAAATAGAACTGAGATGTTTCAATAAGTGAGCAAAATACAAGTAAATATTGCATTTGGACGCTATTCGGAATGAAATTTAAAGTAATTCGACCACTTTACACATTAAAACTTTAGAAAGATAAGGCAAAGCGAAAATGTCATAAAACTCCTTTTTTCACATATATGTCACTCTAAAATTGAGCGCTCATTGCGACGTTTGAGAGGTTTGAAAATGACAATTACAACTTTTTCCACTAAGCTGATAAAAATTGGTGTTTTTTGATCGGTCATTGCGGGCAAACCGCTCAACCGAATTTAATTTTTGACTTATTTATGTAACGCAAAATTTTATGTTCTTTAATTTTGGATAGCCCTCCCATGGAACGAAGCACTGTCCTTGCGGGTGGCGAGGGTTTGTGCGTACCATTGAAGGAGAGAGCTATGCCGGCGGTAGCGTAGCTACCAGCATGGACACCCAAGCCGGACAGGTCTCTGCCGATGTATCAGACGAAGTGTGTTCCACAACGACCTATCTTCCCCAACCATTCCTATTTCCTTACCACATGCTGCCTTGTAGGATGGGGAGGGATCCCCAAAGGGTAAGGGAAGGGGAAACCCAGACAGAAAGAATTTTGGAGGCGACGAATAAAGGAGGCTACGGCTCGCACTGGGCTGTAGCGCCACAGAAGAAGAAGAATTTGGATACAGTATACTTTTCTGTGCTATACCTCGTTTCAGAGATATTAGCAAAAAACTGAAAAAAGTGAAAAAATTCGAGGTTTCTTGGCTGCCAAAAATTATGCACACCTCCTGATGTGGTGCAAACTCAGATGCCATTTATTTGGGACCAAGTGAAGGTATTATGACGATAACCTACTTTGTCCGGATCTATTCCATCATACCCCCGTTTTTGATCTACTTTTACTGGCCTAATGTTTGGCATGAAAGATATTAAAATTATTCATTTCTATAAAAATGTTTGAAGTATGTTTGGTAAACCCCTTTTCTACAAAACACCGAGAAAGAGAACTCCAATAACTATTAATATTGCAAAATTAGCACAAATGGGCCAAACCGCTAAGTGTGAAAAAACACACAAATATTAACATTCCTCATTTCCCAAACATATATTAGAATTATCACATTTGGAGAAATATTAAACAGAGGCTGGTGATCTCATGCACATTAGCGACATCAAACATCCAGTCAGTAAATTGTTATTAATTAAGTCTGGAAAAGTGAAACGGTATTGCTCTGTTTTTCACTCATATTAATTACTATTTCAAGTGTGAAATCAATGACAATAACCAGTAAGGCATAATGAATTGCACTCAGCAAATTCTAGCCTGTGGACAGGGAACATAGGCGTTGTAGTCTCTCCAATATATGAGACGTAAGTTATTATCTTATACCAATAGCAATACACAAATATTATTGGAAATATAATTTATACTAACCGAGTATTCAGGGATTTGTTCCCTATTTAATTATTTGTTTCGAGAATTTGGCTTCCTCATTACGATACAAATACATATTAATGAATATGTTTTTCGGAAGTCAAAGGTCAAAATATTGTAGAAGAATGTGATTTCGATCCCCCAATCTTCGGAAATTGAGTCCAACCCGCTTCCTTTTAACCTCTATGCTACTTGAGTGAGTTGCGTATCTTCAGTACTAATTAAAAAATATAATACCATATTTTATACTTAAAAAATCATGATTGCCTACACATTTGAGTTCAGAGCTACATGGCGAAACAATTTTTATTTTGTAAATACAGGCTCACGCAGTCGACTTGAATATAAACTTTTTTCCGGGACAAACCGCGTCTCAGTAGACATACCAGCAACGATTCGGCCATCCAGTTGTGGCCTTCTTCAGCACTATGTCAGAGTCAAACAGTCCTAACATACGTTACTGTCGTGCACTGCAGCTGTCGTCGTTAGTATCTCTATTAGTATGTCGTTAGTAGTGCATCTATTGAGATGCAGTTTGTCCTGGATTAACAAGTTGATAGTTTTTTTGGAGAATTTGAATACCACAGGTTATACTTTAATTTTTTTACAAAAAACCTGCAGTAAAAAACAAAAAGAAAAGAAGAAAGATAACGAACAGAACCACAATGCAAACAAGGTCTTTAAAAGACGAGTATACCCAAGGCTTCAATAATGGGCCGGAATAGCAAATTATCCCAAGGAAGCAATTCTCGAAGAGCTTATTCATGAATATTCATATTTGTGTAGGAGTTAAAACAGTTACAAGCTCGTAAAAATAATGTTTTATTGTACGTGTTCTATTGCTAGGAATGAAAACAAAAATGAGTATGATCCTTGAAGTCCAAATAATAAACTTCTTAATCTGTTGAACAAATTAATTGTGATATTCTGAATAAAAAGTTTACAAAATATATGAGATCACTTAACTGGATTCACACCTATCCGAAGGCAAATTTACCAAAATGTTATTTCAATTGAATCTGCTTCGAATTCACGATAAGAATTGGTTTCATAAGTTATTTTTCATGTTTCTATTAGACAATAGATAATTAATGTAATATTTGATAATACATGATCGTTAATGAAGAATAAGTTATGATTGCTTAGTAAAAGTTCCATATTCTTGATCCTATAAAATGTTTTGCCATACGAAGTCATAACTTTTTGAGAGCAAAAACGTGTATGATTACTATAAAATGTTTTGCCATATGAAGACATAACTTTTTGAGAGCAAAAACGTGTATGATTACAATTCGTTTTTAATACTTTCAAAGAATATGTACGTTGCTTAGTGCTACAAAAGAAGACTAAGAAGTAAAAATTCGTTTTCGAATGAGTCACAAACCAGTAATGGACTGATACTTTGCTGTCACAATCATTCCATAATCAAATTATATAATTTCTTCGTGCATAACTATTATTTCTTTAAGTATAACGAGAATTATTCATGTAACACTTTTTAGTCAAATCCGTTTATATTACACTTGATTTTTTTCTGTTAAATTTGTAAGCCTAACGCCTACCATCCTTTGGAAATACATTCATAGAATTGACAGTTTGTTCGTGCAAAATGAACCCAGTATTGTCTCATCTCTAAAAAAATCAATCTTTTTCAAAAAAATTTGTGGAAAAATTGCAATCGTAGGGAACCTACTTATTGTTCATATTTACTATTTCGGCTGGATTTCGAGTGAAATTGCAATTTGAGGTTCGAAGTATAACATATTTCGTGGATCTACTCCCGTCATGGAAAAGATACGATACCATTACACCCCGATAAAAATAATACGATACGATAAACGCCCACATTTTGTTCGTCCTTCTTCTATGCTACTATGGTAGAACAAATAAGCACAGGATGAAACATGTTGCCCAACTGTTGTTCCTAGGAAGGATTGTAACCGATAAAAAGTACAGGGCTAGCAATCATCAACCTTTAGGGATGAATAGCTCGTTCCGGTTCGAGGGACCGCTGAATAGACTGCTTTCATTTGTTGTTCAAACAACATATCTAGCCCCTCAGGTGGCTCAGATGGTAGCATTCTCGCTCATCACCAAGTCATCCCCAGGGTGGGACCAGAAAAAATTTGTAGCTTTTCACATTAATGTCCCAGTTCATATAGCTGTGACTACTGAAAAGTGAAATTCCTCATAGTATCATTAACTCTCACTATTACTAACTACTCCAACTAACCCCTCCATTTGGGCCAAGTTGTTGGTAAACCCAGCTAACCGACCCACCTACTAATAAACTGGTATCTTCTATCACTCCATGTAGATAAGCTTCAATAGCACGCTACATTTCTCATTTACAAATACTACAATAAAAACAGCGTATTTAATAAAACCATAAACCATAATTATGTACATCTAAACATTGAGTACCGAATGAATTAATCAGCAAGTTTTACCTTTATTCGAGGTACATAAATCCAAAGCGATGCATGGCCGATTGGCTCACTTGGCCGTCTTAAAGTGTTACAAAATAATATGACTATTTATGCTGCGCTTGATATCATTTACAAGCACACAATGACACCGCTTGACGATACACACACGTAAAAGCAAAGAATATTTTAATCCGCTCAAGAGTAGGACACCAAGAAATTACTTTTCATAATGCATCTGGAAGGTTAGGTAAGATAATGTCAAACTTCTTATGCTTAATACGTTAGGATAAGAATTGTACGAACAAAACATTAATAAAATGAATTTCATGATATGTGGTTACTACATTAGTCGTATATTAACCGATGAGTATTAATTATGCTTTACTGCAACAATAGTGGGGATTTTTTTCATCACACACCAACACATTTAATTTTTTAAATATTATTCATGTTTGTTTATATATGCTACATCGATTAGAAAAGGCGTATTGAAAAGTGTACATAATAGTACGAGTAGTCATAAGTATGTATCATAATCGATCCAAGAATCGAATAATGAAATTATCGTGAAAATATAACATCGTATTCTCACTACAGACCACGGATCGATCGTCCATCAAACAGTCACACACTGCTAGCAGCACGATTGCATGTACAGTAACGGTCAAGGTTGGAAGGTACGTCGTGCATCATTCAAAGAGGCAATTTTTCACACGAAAACTCGCAATTGTCCAAGATGACTGTTAAGAACCATATTCAATACCTTCTAAATAAGACAAAAAGTAAACCAGTAAATAAAATAATTATATGACTTTAATACCTCATATTATAAAACAAGCTATAATTTCACGAATGTTTGCTCCAATGATTTTGATATAATATAAAAATAAAAAATGTCTGAACAGAAGCGTTACTTAATTTTAATTGACTCTCGTCATCACAATCGCTGATAAGCAAACGAAATGTTTGCACTCAATAAAAGAAGAAGCCCACTTTTAGTTCTCTTTTTTTTCTCTGCAATCTCAATGGGAACCCAATAACGATTATTAACATTCATAAGTCAAAACCTGACGTAAATGAAGTCGAGAGAACTTCGCTACTAAATAAATGTAAAATATTTATATATACATTTAGATATGTTCACTATTTAGGGGACAATAAACCAACAAGCACTTTACTTCGGAAGTTCTCTCTTAGACACTCTCGAATACTTAAAATAAAAGAATTGCTAAATAAATTTGTGTTTTTAAACAAAATTTTTCATCAATACCATAAATATATAAAATCTATCATTTCGAAGTAAACATTAAAGTGAATCAGAAACCACATTAGAACGAAATTAATACTAAAATAGCAATATGTGATCCTCTCGAGTGTGCACAAAGCATTCCATATTACCGATAAGAGGAACCATCGTTAAAAATGTGTTTAATTTAAAGTAGAATAATAAATTTTGGAATATTTGCGAAAGTTGAAGTCGTAACACGTAAAATATTTTGTGAAAACTCCGGCTATTTGCTTTGTTTATTCCTTACAGATTCAAAAATGTGTATACATATGAACCTTATTACTTGAAAGAGATAGAATGTACTGGCAGAGGAAAGAGGACCATGGACGATTCTCATATGAGGATATGGAATGTTGAAAGAAGTTGGTAGTGGTTGGTTAATACTACGTCATTGCTTCAATATATATCGACGGAATAGCATGGTGGTAACCATGAAGTAATTATATAAACGAAGGAAGTTTATATATTTTTTTATATCAAAACTATATTATCAAAATAAGAGGCGTAAGGATGATGTTATAGCATCAATGGAAGATAAGCCCTATCATACATCATATACAGTTCTGAGAAAACAGACTAAAAAAGATGAAAAACGTCATAGAAAATTATGACGGTAGATCAATTCTGTAAAGACAGAGTAGAGAGTTAAATAAATTTAAAAATAATTGATAGGATGACGTTCCACAAGCATCCTGAGGCGGGTTAGTAGCAAGTATATGTTCAGCAAGTAGCTGTGTGACTCCTTGCTAAGAAATATAGCAGTCTAAGAGGTCTGCTTGCTTTTCAGCGATATCCTGCCAGAATATTTTGTGTTTCCACTTTTTTCCCCATGATCTGACATTTTTTTCCTGACCAACTATCGTACTTAATAAAGGATAGAATCACCTTTCTTCACTACACTATTCTCTATTCCGTTGCCTTCAATTCCATGATATTTTGATACCCATATCAGAGAAATTTTGTTATTTAGTACTAGTTTCGACAAGTTGTTTTCGTCGCATGTACTCGTATATGAGTTACGTATTAATTAAATAAATATTTAATTTAACAGTTTTACTGACTCCAAATACGACTGTAAACCCATAGGATAATTGTACCTGGAATTTGTCTTTCCTTTCAAAATTCGTTTCTTAATTAGGTGCTATTCCTTTCCTAACATTACTTGTTGGAGACCTATCCCCTGCATGCAATATGTTCTTTTGACATTTCTCGGAATAAAGCCAGTGAATAAATAGCCGATTATGTAAGATAAAAGTTACTTTAGTCTACGAAGTTTGAAAACGGACCTAAATCTATTAAGCCACTGTAAAAGTCATCTATATTGCATAACAGAAATTGCACAATATTACTTAAACTATTTATTTTGAAATGATGTATTATTGGTGTATTTTGTATATATATATATTTTTTTTTTTCCTTGGGGCTTTAGGGCTCGTCAACATCAGAGGTCATTAGAGCCCATATTTTGTATAAAAACACGGCAATGGCGCAGAGTATTCATTTCAGTGTAACAACATTCCATCATTCATGAAACAAACAGGTGATACCGAGGATTTAACATATTAAAATGTCACTCAAGTATATCTCAGCAAACTTTGAGATAATAAACTTGTCAACGCCGTATCCATCACTTTACAGTAGTGGTAAGTTTCCTGACACCATTTCCTCAGGTATTTTCTTACGAAAGGATGAACAATAACGCATAGGAAAATTGAATAAGTTATTCAATGCTCTGGCTCTCACGTGCTGCATTGTGTCCCAGGGAAAAAGCGATATAATGCGTCCGATTCTGCAAAATTCTGTAGATTTCCTACATAACCATTTCGCACGTAAAAAACCGTTCACGTAAAAATAATCACGTTTTAGCATGTAATAAAGCTGTATACATGAGTCATAATTCGCGACCCATCAGGTTTCTACATACCTAGCGAGCTGCCATCTGCCGGTTCTAAAAGTAACTGCTTCCAGAGTGGCGCTCCTACAGCAAGTGTAATTATGGATGTTGAAAAAATATCGATATATCATATGAACGGTATTTTTCTTTTGATATATCGATATTTTTGACCGATATATTTTTAACGATATATCGATCTATCGATATTAAAATTCCAATATCGACCTCCAATACTTTTAAAATCCCTAAAACATCAATGTTTCTTTTGTATATTATTTTAAAGAACATTGATAATATTAAATTTAAAAAGTCTGAAACCCAGTGAGATTGAAATCTTACTTGGCTGGCATTAGTGACAATAATGATATTAAAAATACTAAAACTAATAAACAACACAACACATTTTGACAATTAGTATACGCTTTACCATTCACGTGATCTAGCGCAATTTGACTGCTGTTTTACAAAATGTAATTAATTAACCTCAAGATGGTTGAAATGAATTAGTCATCACGTATACGAAAAATACCGTCAAATATCCCCAGGTGCTGGAACGGTCAGATCGTTATCTGGTCTGCAGATATGGTGTATAGAATTCAGTCGCTTCTGGTGATATTTGACGGTATTTGTCGTATACGTGATGACTAATTTATTTCAACCATCTTGAGGTTAATTAATTACATTTTGTAAAACAGCAGTCAAATTGCGCTAGATCACGTGAATGGTAAAGCGTATGCTAATTGTCAAAATGTGTTGTGTTGTTTATTAGTTTTAGTATTTTTAATATCATTATTTTCTCAATGAAAATAGCAATAACAGCAATAAATTTATGTATACACTCAAAAAATAAAGTTATTCCATAATAATAATATTTTGAACAATTATAAGGAAACATTGTACAGGAATAAAACTAAAAATCCATTTTACTACACAAATCCACACATTTAATGTATTACAAGAAAGAACTTAAAAACTACATTAAGCATATCTTTAAATTTCTATTAAATAGTATCTTTAAATTCATTTTTCTAATATTTGTTATTAAAGACAGACAAATTTAAATCAAGGTATGTAGAGTATGCCTTGAGTGTAGTTAAACCCAGGAACCATTATTTTTATACAAGGACTTAGAAATGACACTAACAAAGCAAGCACTATCATAGCACTGGTTTTTCTTCAATAATTTTTTATTAGACACTTTCTAAGCGTAGAAACAAAAGAATGTCATGTTTAGACTCAGTTTATTAGGACGCAAATATTTCAGATATTAGCAAATTATTTCGTATTTATTAACTAATATATTTTTGAAATATCGATATGATATACATCGATATTTGTATTCGATATCAACATCCCTAAATGAAATCACATGTTACAATTGACAAAATTTACCTCCTCGCATCTCAAGAAGTCCCAGTTACATAATCATTAAAATACATTTGTTTTACGATTATATTTTGAAACAAATTTTTCGGCCAGGACAAAGGAAAGACAGGTTGGACAAAGAAAAGGATTCACTGCTCTCTTGTACGGTAATTTTGATGTTACAATATACTGCGACAACCTGAACAAAGTATTATTACGGATGGAATGAGTGAGATATGGCGGGCGACAGTCCGGCTATATGTGTTAAATACGGAACTTCAAACTGAACAGACTTTACAACTGACTGTATTAGCGTTAAAGGAGATGGTACATTGAGCGGGGTTGGAAGCAGTAGAAACGGAGCAGTTGGCAGAAGCGGTACGAAACGTGATGACGATAGAAAGGGAATTAATATTGAAGGAAGTGGAACGACAAGGACGTGAAACGCTAACGGTTATAGGACAAGCAGTAGAGGAAAAGCTACTAGAGGTCCGGGAGCAGATGCAGGAACACGGTCGTGAACATAGAAATATGAATCAAACACTAAGTGATGTGCAGCAGCAGTGGGCAGCAAATGCTACACCGGATACGGCAGGAAGAAGAAAATTCCAGGAGATAGGAAGAGTGCAGTAGACGGTGCGAGACGGTCATCATAATTCAGGAAGACAGAATAAGACATCTGGAACAGTGTTGCAGCGCGTGACGCCTAGGAAGACATTGCAAGAAGTAGTGTTAATAAAAGGGGGAGACGAAACTAAAGGGAAGGTGCATGAAGAGAACTTTAAAGGCACATAAAGTACAAATCAAGAAACGCAGGGGGGAGACTTCAGTTGTAATTTTAAATGACAAACAAGAACAGAATAAGTTGGGTGTGGTATTGCAGGGACAATCGCTAAACCACAGGGAAGCGTAGACCAAGGCTGCGCCTACTTGGAGTACCCAGTGAAAATTCAAAAGGAGAAATTCTGAATGAAGTAACAGAGAATAATTTTACGGACAGTGATTGGGGGAAGCACACCGAAAACTACGTGTCGTATATTTACAGAAAACACGCAACGAGAAACTTACAAACGTTGTTTTATAGTTAGATGGAACACGAATAAAATATTAGCAATAGGAAGGGTTTATTTGGACATGTTCAGTGTGCGAGTACACAGAACCCATTCGATGCTTCAAATGCCACAGATACGGCCACGTTGCGGCTGTGTGCAAAGAAAAAGAAGAGATTTGTGGCCATTGTGTGACTAGTGGTCATAGCTATCAGGATTGTAACCGGAAACAAGAGCCGCAGATTTGTATCAACTGCAAACTTAGGTATCATGATTATGGTGTCATAAATAGGGATTGTCCGGAGCATAGAATAGCACGACAAGTTTTAATGTTAGAAACAAATTATAATTAGTGTTGCAACAGAATCTTCAGCGTGCTAAAATACCTTCATGGAAATGGGTGAATATATTCGGTGAAACGATATCCACATTGTTTGTTACCAAGATGTACTCGTATATCATCACTGTGGGGTTCCGCAGCATGTACCTCTGACATATCGGGTGGTGGCAGCACCAGACCCATGGAGGGCTGTGGTAGTACGTGGGATACGAGTTGTACTTATACGAGAGCAATACACTACCCCACACTGTCAAGTTCTCGTATATCGGTAAGGATCAGTATCGCTAACAATAATAAATTATTATTGTCAAAATGCGAAAAATTTGAAAGACGATCTTTCTCAAATAAGTACAATTCTCGAGGAGAATAAGATGTATGATATCCCGCTATGCGTGGATGCTAATGCACGCACGAAGTTTTTAGGAGATTTTTTTTAACAACGCGACCCGGGCGAAATTTTGAGGAATTTCTTATGAAACATAAGTTAATAGTGATTAATGAATTTGGAGTGACGACATTTATTGGAGAGCGAGGACAGTCAATCATAGATATAACGCTGGTCAATAAATGGAGGACAGCTGATATGGTTCGATGGAACATGCAACACGGATTAAGTGACAATAAAGCAATACCCATAGAAATATCATCTCGTACATTGGAGGGGATGGAGCAACAGGATAACATTTTTTTTCGAAATATTGATTGGGACAAGCTTGCAGGGAAGAAATGGGCACTGCGTGACAAGTGTATGTAAAAAATGAGAGAAGCAAAAACGTTAGAAGAAAAAGTTGATGACATGCAAATTAGTTTACTCCAGATGTGTGCCACGTGCCTACGGCCACGTCGAGACGTACGGAAACCGGTACACTGGTGGACTAAGACTTTGACAAAAATGAAGAGAGAGATAAACCAAGCCAGACATGCGTTTCAACGACAGAAAAGAAAGGGAGGAAGCATAAATTCAGAACTACAGAAATATAAGGACAAACGCCGCCAGTATAAACTAGAAATACATGCAGCTAAACGGAACAGTTGGCAACAGTTTGTGGAGAAATCCTTCAGAAAGATGGGGTTTACCTTATTTAATAAGTGTGAACAAGACAAGACGGAAAGATATTTGGATAACTTTATTGCAGGATTGAAAACATACAAGAAGTTGGCGAGAAACAGGTGAATGTCTTGTAGATGCGCTTTTCAAACAGGATGTGCAGGAGAAACGGGATTACGAAAATGTAACAATAGCGGAAGAAGAACGAATAACGGAAACTGAGATCTTGAACGTGGCGCAAAGGATGAGAAAAATCAAGTCACCCAGCTACGATGCTATAACGCATGAGATGATACAGCACACGCTTCATGTACTTCTACAGTCACAATGTATGATTTATAATGAATGTCTGCGGCAGATGTATTACCCACGAAGATCAGTTTGGTAAAACTGTTTTTCAAAGGCAAGGATACACCATCCAACAATCCGACGTCATATCGTCCAATATCACTCCTCCCGGCTTATGGGAAGATTCGGGATTTTGACGCGACGTATAATGCAACATCTCACGACAAAAGGTAACATGACTCCGAATCAGCCAGGGAGAAACACAAGTCACGCATTACGACAGTTCTTGCACTATGTGACACAAAAGGGTAGATAAATATTGCGCGTGTATTTTCCTCAACATAGAAGGCGCATTCGACCATGCGCGTTGGCGAATAATTGTTGGTACTTCAACATCCAAGCAACTGCCACAGTATTTACTAAATATGGCCAAAGCTTATTTTAATAATCGCACCATAATATTCACCATCGGGGAGGAGACGATATTGCGAACAATATCGATCGGATGCCCACAATGTTCATCCAGTGGACATTGGTTTCGGAATGAGGTGATTGTTGGAATATTATGGGATTTAGATGAGAAGGGGATAAAACAGTCACTTACGCTGATGATTTAGTCATGACAGTAACGGACATCACGTCGTATGTTGGAAGTCAAAGCACAAGAAGCACTGGACATCTGTGCAGAAGCGTGTTGGAAAAGAGCGCTAACCTTGTCAGACAGTAAAACACGAATCATTTGGTTCGGACATCCCAAACAGTTTCGTCGTAATTTTGCAGTTAGACTTAATGAAAGGAACGTCCAGATTTTGAAAAAGCATCGATACCTGAGAGTGATAATAGATCAGAAATAAACATACTTGGAACATCTGGCGTACATACGCAAGTGCGTGGAGATTGCTTTGTATAGACGATGAGAATAGGGATCAAGACTTACGATATATCTCGGCACGACCTCAAACTGTTATATGTGGGAGCACTAAGGCAATTGATAGCATATGGCAGTATGGTATGGGTAGAAAGAGTAATAAATATCCAATTTGCGCAGAAACTACGATCTATTGAACGACATTGTTTGATATCAATTTCTGGGTGCTACAAAACAGTTTCGACTGAGGCATTGAACATGGTACCAGGCTTATTCCCAATAGATCTCTTCGTTCAGAAGACAAAGTATCGATGCATCATGAAACAAGATGGTTAGATAATGGTGAATAATATTGAATTACAACGGAACGAGAAAACATTCCGAAGAAAATTACCCAAGAGCTTAATGAAAGCATGGCAAAAACAGTGGGAAATGACACATAAGGGACGGCGCACGTATAGATATATACCTGATGTCCGATTTACGGAGAAACATAAGAAATGGTTTGTGCTGACGAAGGTTGTTGCTCAATTTCTAACAGGCCACGGAAATTTCAATGAATATTTAAAGCGTTTTGGGAAGACTAAACATGACATGTGTGACTGAATTAGAGCGAGAAACTCCTGAGCATATGTTGTGGGATTGTCCACTTTAGAGAATATGGGAAGGAAGATATTCTAAACCTGACAGCAGAAAGAACATTAATTGACACAAAGACGAAGTATAAACTTTATAAGGAATTTGTGTGTTAGATAGATGGAATTAGGACGGAGTATAGAGGGAGGATAAAGAATAGATAAAAAACAATTATACCGTTTGCCAAATAGCAGAGATCTTTGAATTGCTTTATGTGACAGAGACAAGGAGACTGGCAACAGTCAAGACAAATGAATGAATAAATAAACCTGAACAAGAGAAACTTCAATATTTTTTTAAATCTGCAATTTTAAGTGTCATCGATTATGGAGTAAAGTTCGTATTTGAGTGTTCATACGACAATTTCATTACAACTTTTCTGTTATTCATTTCCTCCGTATTTTATAGAAATTTTATTTTTATGACGATTAAAAACAATAAAATATATCTGAAATAGTTATAAGTTAATGGCATGATTTTCCCTTCAGAAAATGTAATTATTAGTTTTTAAAATATGATAGTTGCGTATGAAAAATGAATATTGATGTCGTGCGCTGTACATAAAAAATGTGTATTCTAGAATTCAGTAATTTTGATACAGTCATTTCACGCCAACATCATTATCCAAGTATTAATCAGGGAAAAGTATCGCTCACACACTTATTATCGATTCGTGCAATAACTTCCACATCGGAAAGATTGTGTATGAAGGATTCTTTCTCTCAAGTTAAAAAAATTAAGAGTTCTCAGTAAAGTACTTAATGTTTTTACCTTCATTTTATGCTTAATTAATTATTTTTTAAAGTAATAGTTTATTGTGTTTTTGAGAAAAAATTGTTAGAAATTAGCAGACTTCTAAATGTGTAGATATAAGAATTGATAGAGGTGTAAAAATAAAAAATAAATAAAAACATGTCCACCTTGCTATCATAGAGCGCATAATCTGTAATGAAATGATTATTGTGCATGACAATTGCTACATATAGCAATTACCACACTCATTCCCCACTAAAATCATTAATTCATTATTAACTAACGAAAAGCAGGAATCGGCAGCATAATTTAAAAACAAATATGTTTCGAGAAGAATATAGGCAAGTAATACGCACCGAATATTTCAATTCCTTGTAAATTTAATACAATACTATATTTTGTGTACAAATAGATTCCACTGGATTCATGAGACTGTAATTTTTACACTCTCTAGTTTTAAGACATATTTTGCAAGAAAGAAGAGAATGAGCGTAGAATTATTGTCATTAAAATACTGGTTACACTACATACCGCTTTCCATACACTCTATACATTTCTTATACTCTATTTAGTTTTTCAAGAACATGCAAGTGATTGGGAATTTAATGGAAAGCGTTCGTAATATTAATGAACAAAGGAAACATAGTAAGAGTATGAAGCTGAAGTTTCCTTACTTTTATTACTTTTAATTAAGTGTGAAAGTTATGCCTTTTTCATGTACCTGAATAATATGCTAGTATGGATGCTACAGAAATGAAAATGCTACGATACGAAGTGATTCCAATTAAAATGAATACAACGAAAGACTACTCCGGTCGGAATCAGAATAAGCGCTAATCCATACTTACGGTTAACTCTGAGGAACTACTCGTACTACAAGACATAAATTAATAGTAAGAACGCGTAAATATTCACATAAGTGTGCGTTAGGAAACACTAGAACGGAAATGACGCATATTCGAATGAAACTACTAAAGTATACTCTTAACGTTGTATGTCGAGGTTCGGTGTTTGTAGTATATACTCGTACATGATGGTATAAAGAAGTAGTCATTTTTTTATTTCTTAATTCATAAGGCATTTTTGATCGAGTGGTGACCATCATTGGCGGCTCCTTGATTAACCCCATTCACCATCCTTTTCATCAATGGAGTCAGCAATTAAATTAACCTGTTCGCATGTTGTAGTTTTAGTATTTTAATGTAAATTTTACATGATTCATATCAGGGCCGAGACGCTGAAATGTCATAATTAATTGTTGCAACATATGATGTGTCTGTATAACAGGGTCGTATATTTTATTATTCTCTTGAATACCATTAACGTTTGTACAAGATAAGTTAAAGTATCAGAACATGAAGTAGATGAAATGACCAGCATATGGAATAGTCATAGAGAACATATGAGATTGAAATGGTTTCTGTAAGAAAACCCGATGGGGGGATTGTTTCGTCCGGTCGTATCCGGCTGATAGGCGACCGGTTTCGTCCGGAGACAAACCGGAACGAGAAGACAACGGGAGTGGGAGGGGAGGGGACAGAAGTGGGAGAAGAAATGAGTGCGTGACACGAGGCACAGATTACACATGCTATGCACAGCACGTGTCGAAGTATTCTAAGACAGGCACGCAGCATTTGCCTATTATGACCAACATGAATGAATTCGTACTAGATTAAGGTTCAATGAAATAAGAATATTTATTGTTATTACTATTATTATCAATTATAATTTGAATATTACTTCACGAATGTCGCCCTAAAACTCAGAAAAGTAAATTTTTGTTTCTCTTTCTTTATATATTTTCAATCTCATAGCAACGCGGAAAATCAGAATGTCAAGGAAAGAAATTTATGGGTACTAAATGGAATTATAGACCATACGTTCTCAATCACAAGGACTTCTAGAAATATCAAGGTTACACAGAAATAACTATTGGAACATAATATTCATAGCTTAAAGAAACCTAACTAAACGCGTTATACCTTAGATATACTACATGCGGTCATTGTAAGACTCTTGGCTACGTTCCAGAAAAACGTGTGGGAGGAACTTATTTCATGTAGGGCACAATTCTGCAATAAGTCCCAGGTGAAAAAACGCCTCACAGAGATACACAAATAAGAGACATAATGAAGTTCGCAAACGAGGCAGTGACCCTTCAAGATGTCTGAAGTGTGCATGATTGTAGTTCTTTTAGAAAAAACGATTGAAAGTATTACCTTTAAAACTGATTCAAAACAACTTGTGATCGTACCATCCAAATTCGTCTACATTATGCACTTCTTAAAAATATTTCGCTTGAAAATCTATATACAGCTATACATTATCTATTATTTATCGTAATGCTTGCAGACAACGCTCTACAGTATCGGAGATCACATCACCTTGTAAACATATTTACAAAGGTTCATTCGAATATAATATGCCCCAGTATCTGTAATCTGTGTAACCCCAAAGCTTTAATTTTGACGTCTCCAGAGAATACAAAAAAAGGAAGCTGATAGACGGAAAAAACAAATCTAAAGAAGAATCGAAGAAATGTTTAAATTAAGATTAACAAAGAAGTACATATACATTTTTAACCTCTATTGTCGAGTCATTTATGTTGATATTCATACATAAGGGAACTAATGCGCTATAATGACCTGAAGTCCGTGAAATCGTATAACATCTACAAAAATGCAACTCAGTTGAAAAATGGCTGTCAGTTGGAGAACCTCAGAAATGACATTCGCAAAGAGGAGTGTTAACCTACTATTCCGATTATAATGCTTTGACAATTTAACATGTCCCCCATTTAACAAGTACTATTCCATTTCTCTTCAATTAATTTATAAATATCCAACTTTCTGGGCACGGAGGTAACTCTAATAATAATAATAATAATAATAAAAAATTAATGAAAAATGAATAATATAAATAGTAAAATAAATAAAAAATTAATAATAATAAATTTAATGAATAAAAGTAATAATAGCAGTAATAAAAATGTTGATAGATATATATATGTCCCTTGTGAAAATATATTGTTGACAATGAAGCTGAGAAACGACTTAAATACAAAGATCTTACTATTGAGGTTACTCGTATGTCGATGATGAAGACAGATCATACACAAAATTATTGGGGCTCCGGGAATGAAATCTCGCGGAATGTCCAAGAACTTGGCGATGATTCCTGGCACATTACTTGAGAGGGTTATTCAGGAAATATCTCTTCTCAGAACTGTGTACATAAGTCTCATAAAAATACTAAGGAAAGTGTTGTGAAATTACTTCACATTTTATCTCTTCCTCAGAGGGCTGGTTGCTTTCTGGAAAAAATATGAAAAATAACTGGCCACTACATCATTCAGACGTGCATGAAATAATAATAATAGTAATAATTTGCACGGAAATATTTGATGAATTTTGGCTCAGTACCGTTAATAAAAACAAGTAAGGATAATATAAATGGATTATTGTTAGCCAAAAATACTAAAGTCAAGAATCTTCACAGTCATAGTCGTTGAAAGAAACATGTTATTTAATACTATAGTGAAAGAGTCAAATATTTGAGTCACCAGAAAAATGGCTTTGAAGGCAGGGAAATTTTAATATTTAGAACCATTTAACAGGCTTATAGCTAAGTGAACTACAACTCAAATCAATAACCTTAAATTCCACCCCCGATCTCCAAATTCCAAACGTTTCAGACAAATTCTTCAGATTCCCATATTTTATTCTTTTTGGGAATTGTCCTTCGTGAATAAGTGCAATGTATCTCTTAACTTTAAATTTCTGGAAAAAAGAATACATAATACTTTAAAAGAATAAGGAAAATCAGAAATATTATATTTTTGGAATAATTATTTGATTATGACATGTCTATTGAAATTATTTTAATTTAATTACGTGTTAAATACATTCTAGTTTCTCTTTATTATTAGATTTAAATTATTTATTATTTTCTAATACACTTTATTGACATACAACAGATAGGATAAGAGAAAAGTATTTCTAACTATCAACGTCTTTTTGGAAACATATCAGAACATGTTTCGAACCAAAAGGAAAAAACAATTTCTTCACTTTCCGTTAAACCAAACACGTCACCGAATCGAAAATATTTTTGCAACCAAAATCGGTATCAGAACTTTACTCGCTTGTACTTGAAGATTTGGTAGCGAAGATCAGATTTTATCAGTCACTGATCCTTTCATATACGTCTAAACTCTCTGCAACAGCAGAGGAGTTCTGGAGTAGGAAATGAAGGTAACCCCCTTGAGCAGATAACTTCCGCGCCAAATCTTTCGAGTTCAGGTAACGTCCAATCTTCTTCCTCAAGAAGGATCTAAAGAAAGAGTAAAGTCTCAAGGACGCAAGTTATCATAAGGGCTTCGCAAAAGACATTGAATGTTTGCATAAGACAATGATGTAAGCAAGATATTTGAGAAATGAATCGTTTGATAACGTGTTATAATTTAATACGATACATTCAAATTATATGAATTCTTGTGGTTATCGGGAAAGACATTCAACAAAGAAAGTGTAGTCCGTCATGGTTGTGTTTTATTTTAAGCCTACAGATATAGGTGTAGGCTTAAATCAGAACTTGTGTCTCAAAGGTAGTTATTTTGTGCATATTTTGAGGAGAATAAACAGTGTTAAGTACTTACGTAAATCAAAAGTGTAAAACATCGACGGCTTTTAATTAGTATGGAAGCTACATATGAGAAAAATATTGCTTGAAATGAGAAAAAAAATCTTATATACTTTCTGACGAAACAGAGCATATTTGAGCAAATTCTGAAATCGAAACGATGAGGTCTTGTTCGAGAATATGAAACTCTAAATAAATGTTTCGAGTTTTCGTAAATGGTTAAACACTAGGAGAAACAACAGCAAGTTAACTTTTGAAAATTTTCTCGCAGTAAACATAAAAAAAGATATTCCATAAAAACAGCTGATTAGTTACTGGTACTTCTATGTTCTTCAAGAAAAGCAAACGTATATTGCAGAAAGAAAAATGCATCTAGTTTCATCACAAAACCCTCTAAACATACAAAACTTCTACGAAACGTTCAACGCTTCAACGAGTACACGCCACATATTAACGTCTTTGATTCCCTAAGTTTAAAATACTGTGTGTGTGTACGTGTGAAGAACACTCAGATGTTGTTGACTCGTTTTCTTCGTTCCGCATTTCGATACGATCAGCTCTCCTTTCGTATGACACATACGACCCTGACGTAGCAACAGCGCTCCTGGGACTCTCCTCGCGTCCTCTATTAAAAATTTATCAATCACTCCCTTACAGAGTGTTTACTACAGTCTCCTTACGGTATGAAGTAGCAAAGACACAAGACTTGAACCGTGTTGATACGTTCTGCACTTATGCGGTTGACAATTCACCTATGCGTAATATCGCTATATTTAACATATCACTAACAGGGCATACCGCTCGAGTTTCGATTGAAATTTTCTTTTTTTTTTCTTAAATTAGAAACCTATTTCAATCAACGTAATATTTCGAAATCAATAAAACAAAAATTAAGAAAATAAAACAAGTTTATTGTAATTCCAAAAATTATTTACCAAATAACCAAGCTTCATTGGCTCTGTGCTATTACATATTTTATAATTCATATTTTTTCATTGTCTCGCTTCTTCCACGGAGTTTTTCATTTACTTTAGTTTAAACGATATGATTCCACTACAAGTAACACTGAAGCAGAAAATCATCTTTAAATCTTAGTATTCGAATCCGTCTCTCACAGCACGAAAATCGCATTCTGGAAGAAAGCTTTCACAAAATTTATTGAGAACTTCAATCCAATTATTCCTTTAATTTTTAACCCAAAACTTCCACAAAATTATACTTTATATTGATGAATAAATTGAAATAGCATGCTTAGACGCATATATTCATGCACTGGCTTCAAAATCCCATTTGAAAGAATATAAGCAGAGTTAAAGAAATAAATTTTCTTCGAAATAAAACAGCCTCGTTTATTCAGGCAATAAATTTAACGTTATGTGGCAATTCTAGT
This sequence comes from Laupala kohalensis, assembly GCA_002313205.1. Classification (NCBI taxonomy): domain Eukaryota; kingdom Metazoa; phylum Arthropoda; class Insecta; order Orthoptera; family Trigonidiidae; genus Laupala; species Laupala kohalensis. The sequence continues at coordinate 737,443 of NNCF01129081.1, read as the reverse complement.
ATGCAAATTACGTACTGCGGCAACGACTTGCGGTAGTCTGAGTTTCTTGTAGATTGCATGAAGATCTGCTCAATGCTGCATTGTACAGCCTACGCCCGGCACTCAAAAGAGACTTGACTTAATATACAGCTAACAAGTAAAAGAGCTCTAAAGTCGGCGCTACATAAAAACATTCTTACGAAAAGTGATTCACTTCACCCCATTTGAGGACTTTGGAAGAGAGAGAAACGAAACAGTGGATACTCCATATGATTTTTATGAATCGTCACCATAATATATTACTTAAAAATCAAATGGAATGGGTATATTATACATAAAGCGAAATACATTATCGGAAATTTGAACAACAGCAGCAACAAAAAAAGAAAAGAAACTCATATCTCGAACCGATTACTGGTAAGAGTTCTGGCAAGATGACAACCCAAAACAATAAGATAGTTTATTTTTACGTAGAAATAGCTCATTTATATCTTATCTATTGGTATTACCCCCTCGTACTTTCTTAAATAAGAAGTAAACATGGTACAATAGTTCGAGGTCACTTACTACATTAGACACAAACTATACTTATATTTTCTCTCGTAAAAACATTTATGTTCCCAATTCGTGTCAGTTTCCGACATGAGCTTACCCTCGATTCGAGTAAAAAATGCTCTAAAAATCCTCTTACTATCCTCTATAACTTCCTCTCAACCAAGTCTCTCGTATTTTTATCTTAGTGTAAAATTAATTTTCTTAAAATGTGAGGAAATTAGTATTTAACTCATGAAGTAATACCAGTTTTTGCGTCTTAGGACGCGGAAATGTAAATAAACACATTGAACCGCTCAAACACATCGAAAGAAGAAATTTCTCACTCTAGTGTGGCGAGTAAGAGTCGTCTGCGGGTAGAATACCTTCTCGTTTTTCAGTCCTGCAGGTAGACGTACAAAATAAGATGGCGAAGCACTAATGAAATATAGACCAAGATTTACAAATATCAAAGAAATCTTGTGTTTGGACCACTTTTTAGTGTTCAAGAAAATAGTATTAATTTATTGTCCTTTATATTTATTAAAATAGATGAAATCATCGTGTCCACGATGATTGTGCACTCGAATTGCTGCGTAACTTAATTCCAGTTAAGTGTAAATCACAACCAGCACTCAATTTCATATCTCAAGAGTTCTAGGAAATATCATTGCATCTTCATGAATTATGTAGCACATTTCAATTCTGCTCAGTAAGAGAGATAACATTTCAATTTCACCTAAAATTTACCCACAATGAAGAATATTTAATTTAAATTCCAATCTCCTTAACCATCCCCGTCGCGCAGTGTGTAGGGTAAGGACTTCAGAGTGGCAAGTACCCCGAATCGAATAACGCTACTTCATTATTTTTGTCATACAAAGTTTCCTCGCGAGAGAGATTTCTTTACTCTTACCCAGAAACGAAACTACTCTCAAAATGAGTGGTTGCCTCTTGATTCCGTATAACAGATGAAATTTGTTAGGAAATATGCCAATGAAGTTCGAGAAATTCGTCAACGCCTTGACATAAATGATTTTTATACTCTACAGAAGAACTCGAAACATGAATCTTGTGATCTATCCAATGTAGTACCGTTACCACATAATAAAAGTTATTTATTTATACGCTTACATCTAAATATAACGTTTGCATTTTTGCCCCATTCTTCCCCTTATCTTGGCAAAGTTCATTAACACATTTCTTTGAGGTACTGGATTTCTGGAACCCAGCGTATTTTTGAAATGTTTGCTACGAAAATAGTTTTTGAATTAAGTCATTGAGGAAATCCTATTTCACAATTTTTATTCTTAAAAGCATTTGAACAAGAGAATATTTTAAATATTTGGTCCAATGGACACATTGGGACAAGGTGCCGAGATTAGGTTGCTCGGACGCAACCCACATAACACAACAGTGCGGCAGGAAACTACTTCGTAGGTGTAACACTCCGTTGTTTTTACATCGAGATGCCCTGAAAAGTATTCATTCATTTATATTGCATGATATTAAGTAAAATAAAATATACATGAATGTCACTAAAACAAAGTATACATGAATGTCACTAAAAGAAAAGATGATTTTAGTTGCATAGGTGATGTAATGCGTCGCATAATGAAAAAAGAAAATAAATGAATTAGAAAACTAATTATATTGACCACATTCAAAATAATATTCCTAAGCAGGAATTTCTTCGGAATTAAATAACCTCTATCATAAAAAATAATTCTGAAATGTATAAAAAAAACTTTTAATATTATAAATAGATGGAATAGTCAAGTCAATTTGTCACTCAGAAATTAGCCTTTCCAATAATTAATATGTTAATGTATTCATAAAATAAAATATTAATTAACTATACGTATTTAAACAAACAAACAAACAAACAAACCTATTTTTACATCTACAAGTAAAAAAATTACTTCCCGTAAAGTTTCATGGGTTTTCAAAACCATAGTAAAAAATCGTCCACTAAGAAATTCCTCAATTTCTATTGCATAATACATGTTAGCCTCGCAACGATGTATATGCCAACGCTGTCATTTGACAGTTATAGTAATTAAACTATCAACCGAAGGCAGTTAGACCAATTACTACAATATTAGTATTATCAAGAAGAAAGTTTTTTGCGAAAACAATTATTTGGTGGTATTTAGAACTTTTCCCCTTTACATGCCTAATTATTTCTGTAGAATTGAATGTTTGTCTTTCTCTTCACTTCCACTCTCCCTAGATCCCACTCTTCACATAGTAGTCTAAAAGTAAGGACCAATAGCGTATCATAATTATGAGCAAACACAGATAACGTCGGGATAGGCATCGTGAATACTTCTACAGCCGAATTCAGTTAATTCAGTTTCCTATGAAAATATAAATTGATTGACGCACACTTATTTACAAAGAGCATCAAGTTATTCTTACAAATTGTAACTCCAGTTATCCAAATAAATTGAGTCCGGACCCGGTCCGGATCAGTTAATATAGTTTTCTTACAAAAAAGTCGCTTTTGAGGTAAAATGACTAAGAAATATATTGAAGAAAAAAACCTAAAAACTTTCTTATAATATACAATTAAAAACCAATTTAATGATATAGCACGTCTAAAGTATATACAGTCAACTAAGAACAATAAAAAATAACAATTAAGTGTGCAGTATTTCAAAATACAGCTGTCTTTTCTCCCATCGATGTGGAAAATTGGCAAACCGAGTGATTTGAGTTCTACTGTCCTTCATATCAAGCATGCATACAGGAACAATGTTTTTAACAGTCAAATGAATAAAAATAAAGCAGTTAAGACTCATTCAGATGCAATGTACTCAACATCTAGCGGGAAAAGAATTCTACAAGATTCAGGAATTTTTCACGTACAAAGATAAGATTATCCAAAATAATTAAAAATGAAAACACGATTCGATTTTGAAAATAGAGCTGACAATAGAATGAATGGATTCCCTTAACATGTGCATTGTTTTTATTACTTATGACTAAGCAAAGCTAGGTTAAAATATAACCATTAACATACCAGAAAAATAAATGTCCTTAAAAGTATTAAAAATATTTTTCAAGTCGAGGTAACGAAGATTGCTTGAATTTTTTTCTTCATCTTTTCCCATGAACTATGATAATTTGCCTATGAAGGGTGGTATAAATCGAAAACTATTAAGAGGGTTTTGTAAATTGTAAATGTATTTCAATTTTTTTCTCGAGATAGGTTTTTGGCACATAATACAGGAATATTGGGATGAGAAAGCGATTTTACATTTACGAAAAGAATCGTTTTAAAGGAGGTTCTCTACAAACACGTATAGGAATGTTTATTGGAAATATCGCAGAAATACATTTCAATAACATTTAATCAGGAAGTAATTAATACGATATCTTCATTACTACTAACAGGTTTAAGCAAAAAAGTAACAATTAAAATATCAATAAAGGAGAAGTTTACATAGTTTGTTTGACTTAGGCACCAACATAAAATTTAATCTGTGTGACTACTGCCATTTTAATAAGATGTATTTTAATTTGTTGCTGCATTTCAATGAGACCTCTTTCCAATTATCTCATAAATCGTTTCCGTCTACATAAATATATCGATATTTTAAGTCGTCCAGAAGAATTTATAACTTAATAGGTGCAATGTGTGAATAAAAGCATCAAAGCCTCCTGAAGGAAACTGAAAGATAAATGATTCTTACCCTCTATAGCCTTAGTCCACAGCGACCTAAATTCAAGGAGAAAACCGAAAAAAGCCTTAAGTTATCTCCAATATGAATAACAAAAACATGGACGGTTCCACTAAGTTACTGACAAAGTTATATGGACAATGTCAGTCCGAGAAAAGCTCTGTCACCCAGATTTTGAATCAATGTCAGATTTTACACAGCTACACCCCCTTGCCGAGTCCTACTTGATGACCATAAGGATGGTAAATTAAAGTAGAGTTCACTGAATGAAATGAACACGACACAACAGCGAACCTGATAATACACTGTAATCAAAATCAAATATCAAACAATTATTTTAAAGATGATAGATGATCCGGACACGAGGTGAAGTGTGTACGTCGTCATACGAAGACGAGTACTTCACTTGATTATGAACAGCCTCTTTTCGACCCCTTCACAAATACCTCCGGCACAGAGGACTCACATAACAACAGACGAGCTGGACAATGGGGAAGAACGTTGCGAAAATTAAGTACACCCCTGACACTTATTAATAGCTTGGAAGGAGATGCGAGAGAGCGTCGCTGACATCGCTTGGCAAAATCACTGCATCTCACCTCAACCTCAGCTAACTTCACATTTTCTCTATTTTTGTCCTCTTCACGATCATGGCAGATTTTTCTGTTATATTCCCTCATTGGGAGCTCGTCACACCGTGGGTAACTTTAGAAGTATATTAACCGCTTTCAACTTTTCAAAACAATAATCCCATTTTCTTATGGGATGCTCATTCAACCTCGCTACTCACCTCATGTCAATATTGCATCATATAAAAGCATGTCAAAAATTATTGATGTTTTTTATTTTCTAGCGTACTGAAAAGCGTTGATCCTGGTTCGATTATTTTCGATAGTATTTTTTCCCAAAGCTTTTAACTTTCTTTTCGTATTTCTTATTTTATTTATTTATTCTTATTTTTGTGTATATATTAATTATATTGCACATTTTATCCACGAATAGTAGTTATTCAATAGTAGTTAACTATTTTTGTTCTAATCTAAGGGCGACGGAAGCCATGATTTTGCCTTGGTTTGCAGAAATGATAAATCAGGCAATGCCTTAGGACAGAGGTGGCCAATGACCTGTGTTTTGACGAACTCGACGTGTAACTGTGTGCAAATGTACAACAACAGAGCGGAGTAGAAGGAAGTGGGGAGTGGAAACTCGAGAGCAGGGCCAGGAAACTAGATAGCCGCTAAGTGTATGAGGTTTGAAGCTTCAAGTAGTTAGGCGTAAACACTTACCAGACTGCGCTACCAGTCACCCGGTTAGTCCAGCGCTCAATAGATGGCTGCAAGATCGTGTTCAACCTTCTCCTATTGGTTGCTAGTGTTCTTTGTTCGTTACATTACATTCGGCGTGTGGTGCTCAGGTTGTACTGTGCCGTAGGCAACATTCGCACATTTAGTGGATTTTATATAGTGGAATGCCTCGAATTTTTGTGTGTTCC
>NNCF01129081.1:718188-731235 GCA_002313205.1 Laupala kohalensis | reverse complement strand
TGGATTGTATATTTCCATTCATATGAGAATGTCCTGAATCTTTATTATGAATAAATAGAATTAAGAGCAAGTATGTATTTTCTTTGTGTACATTTCCTGTCAATTGTCCTGTTTTCATTTTCTATTTCATATGTGTAGTAAAATATTTCAGTTATACATCCTGTTAACTATTAACAAATGTTAATTTTTATAGGGAAAGTATTTTCAGCTAACTTATTGTGAAATTATGAAGCATGAGGTCGTGGTAGTAGGGGGTACAGCGGGGAGGGGAATCGGGAACTGCCACGCGCCCTGTGGCCGGTTTTTGAACTTGTAGTTAGGCGTAAACAATGTTAGGAGCGCTGAAAGCTGTTTACACTCCGTTAGTATGGGAGAGGGGCGTCTGGTTTATAGTCTGTGCTCGAGAGCCACCACTCTCGCATTTTTTGGGATAAGTCAGCAGTTCAAACACGGAAACAGGGTAACTCACTGAGCAGAGCAAACGACAATAACAAACTCTTTTGAAAATATTAATAATGCTCAAGATTTCAATAATTATAATATTAATAAACAACATACTTTTTCAAATACATAAATAAATAACAAACGATCACAAAATATTAAATAAAAAAGATACAAATTCGTGAGGCGACAATAAAAGGAAGATTGCTGAAGTTAGCAAAAGTATTTACATTGCCTCTCCAGCTACAATATTTTCGATTTTAGCTAGCAATTCACGAGAAGATACAATTCTCATAAAAGCTTTAAAAGATTCATTCGTGAACCTTGATCTCAAATAGAATTTAGTGAGGTTTTAAAAAAACAAAACAAAAAAAGTTTGCTGATGCAAGTACTTCTGAACATCGATATATTTAGACCAGAAAACGAACGGAATTGTCGAAACGTAGGAACAAGGTTTTTGTAAAAATAACATTATTACTCCAATAAGAAAGCGGGAGATAAGAAAGAGATAAGCAGCGCTGACGTATCCCACCAATGTGTACGCGGCCATCCCCTCCTCAGTGAGGTGGTTCATAAAAAATTACGCTTAGTATGCATGCGTAAATGCACGCGCGTGCAAAATGCCCGAAAGGACAGCTGTGGCCCCTCCCTTAGAACCTATGATCTGAATTGATGGGATGGTCCGTAGATTGCTTCCGGAGTGCACATTACTTTGTGGTCCTCCACGTAATCATACGTAGATAGAAACTGTTATTTTGACAAAAAAATTCTCTCTCTACACTGTGCATTTCAAATTATCTCGCGTATTATTGTATTCTGACGCTGATGACCAAAACAAAGAAAAGAAAAAACCTTCCATTACCGTGAAAAACAATGGTTGTGATTTGAGGTAGTCTTTCGATCTACCTTTGACCCCATCTCATTTTTCACCTCCATCACTCTGGATTCACTCACCTCTCGAAGCACTCGCTAAGATAGAGACCTTAATAAAAAGAGGACGGTCAGGAAAGGAAATAAAATGCGGAATTTTTCATATTTCCGGAAAATACTCCGCAGTTTCTTATATTGGTTTGAATAAACTGGAATTGGTCACATGAAATTGTCGTATCTCCCTTCCGTTCTCCCAACTCCAATTAGAGAACAGTGACAGCAGAGGCTAGAGGGGCTACGAGAATTTGTGTGTAGTAAATATAACAGTTATGAGAAATTGCGGACTCCAAAGTTGTGGAAACTGCTGACGATTTTCTCTCGATTAAGGTCATTTAGTGACGCCTGCTTTGCACGGTGCAATGACAGAGCGGCTTCGCGGTGGGCAGGCGAGCGGTGCATTAAATAGGACGTGAGGATAATTAGGAGCGTTAGGAACGTGTCCGAGCGGCAGTCAGTCGCTCAAACGCGTTCAGTGCACCCCCCCCCCCCAAGTGCGTTCCCAACGTTTATTGCTCGGCTCGATGCCCACACGGAGGGAGGAATTCGTGAGCGCAAATTAATAGGGGGGTTGCTCAACCATGCGCTTTAATGGAAGGAACACTAACGTTGAATTATGGAGATAAAAGCCGGACTATAAACAAGATAGCTGTCAGAAAAGAACTGACTTTTGACATCTGAAGTTCACATTTGAAGTTTGAAGTCGATTGAGCTAATAAATGGACAGAATTTTGTTTGGAATGGGATTACAGCAGAACACAAAACCTTTTACAATAAATTTTTCTTCCGTTTAGAACACAGAAAACAGGATAATCAAATATATTTAAACTACGGAGCATTGACATGCTTCGGAAATGAATAAATAATGTTCTTCGCATCCGATGTGGTTCGCATGCTAGAAGTGGAAGAAATCCATAAATATTTCCAAAAATTAAAATAGGTCTATGACTTCTAAATTTTTCGTAGTACTTAAAAATTGCACAAATTAAATTTTACAATTAGAATTTTAATTTAAAAAATTAAAATTTATGTTGCACTGAATATTGAAAATTATATCCACAACCGTGATAAAATTTCTGAAACCATAAAAATACTGGATAAAAGAAACAAAAACTATTTCTACAAAATAAACATTTATAATATGTGTTTAACGACGGAACTGGTAAACAAGACTCAATTTCACACGTATGAAACACAGTTTACAACAATAGTACAGTTCAACGAGTTCAGAAGTATTTTTTTGTATAAACCAACGAATGATTCAATAACACAATTCTTCATTACAACCACAGATTTAAATATTACTATACAACATATTGAGACTTCCGTACTATTATTATTGATAATTAATTAAGAATAATTAATTAAGAAAAATCTAAAAAAATTTGGAATAAAAAAATTAAACTTAATGAACCACAGGGCTGAGAACGGAATACTCACTCCTATCGGAACCACTCACAATAAAAACACAGCAATGTGGTGTTCAAAAGACATCAAACATACTTTATTGGATAACATTATATTGATCTACACACATAAATATTTGTAAATGACTAATTTTAACACAAGAATTCTTCGGGCATTACACATTAAAAACGCTTACTGCGCAACGGCTGTTCTTCCGTTTATAAGATTACTCACCCCAAATTCGGCCACTGGGCTGGTCGGTTCATTGACCTCTTAACATTTTTATACGTAGCACATTTACACTTGCATAATCACATATCACTACACTTTTAGTGGGTCTTACACAAATTTGGGAACACGTTACACTTTTTACAGTTATTAAATTGTTTCGATGATGTCTGACTTAGATGATGAACCAGTTTGTAATGTCACTCGAATGGTTGTTGAAGACACCTCTTCGATTCCTTTTCGTACCGCTTTGACCAGTCTCGTCTTCTTTACCGCTAACACCGTTATTTATATTTCCATCGCGATTTTTGTCAGAGTCGTATTTTGATCCTTAAATCAGTTTGCCTTATTTTTACATTAAACGTTCTTTGCAATATTTAATTATAGCTTCGTGGTCCCTTGTCTAATCATCAATACTATGCCTTCGGGCTGAACATGAAGGGTACACACGGTGTGTGACTGCACAAGAACGTTGCCAATTTTTTGGCTCACAATTACTCGAAACTGATTACACGGCGGATCGCTTCACCCTGAATTTACTGCTTTCTTTACTTGCGAGAGTCACTCCATTAACTGGTCGGAGTTCTTAGCGTAACGAACTAGTTCCTAATGACGGTTGCTTCACCGTTTCTCACAGATCATCGTTCAGAATTTTGATCAAAAATATTGTCATTTACACGTCACTGGTGATTAAATTTGGTGTCCCTTGCTACTCCACTTCACTAAATATTGTTCACCAGCAGATCTAATACTTATGAAATTAATCGAAAGTTAATAAAATTTTAAACACATGTTGAACAGAATGCTTTATCACTCAGTTGTTCAGTCGTAACGATTCGCACTTTTGTTTCTACTGTCATTAAAACTGCGTCTCGTTAAATAAATTGTTTGTAACAGCTTGAAAATGTTATTCATAATAATTTCAACTAGAAAGCTGAAAAAAACTCATCATGTGCTCTACTCACACAATTACACGAAAATTGCTGTTCTATGCGCACCAAAATAAAAACTTATGCAGCGTGTGCTCACTACGCCAAACAAACTTTCTCTGTCTTCGCGCACAAAAATAACTGCTATCTGGATATCTCGATAAAACTTTCTGCGTCTGTATAACTGGTATCTGCCTATCTGGATCCTGAGTGCTTTCATGCCCCTCTTTCTATAAAAAAATATCGTCACGTGACGTTCTCCTTCTTATGATTTCTTCCCTTCAACGTACGTCTGTTGGTTTTCTCCCCCGTACAATTTCATTGGATATTTCCGAAAAAGAATTTAGTTGCTATTTCATTTAACCACTAGTTACACTTGGCTCCGCCAGAATTGGTGACTTTCGATTGGTGGTTTCAGTTTTTCTTTCTTTCCATACTTCGGTAGCTAGAAACGAAGATCCATCGGCCATTTTGTTCCTTACAAACAATACCCTTTGTGATCTTTTTCTGCACAGTTGTGTCTGTGGCAAGATCCTCAGATCCCCAGTTTTATGATTTTACGACGTTCTAGAGCTGGTCACCCAGTTAAAATATGTTTCGACTGTCGGCATCCTTTTTGACCTTAAATTTTTATAACTTCTTTTGAATTTAGCATTTGCGTATTTTCGGTGAGAACATCCCTAAAATTTTCTGTTTCGAAATCCTCCGTCCTTTGCCAACTAACATCCCCAGAGGCATGTGCGGCTACCTACTTCTTTGGCTTTTTTCGACGCGAGTACCTAGACTACTAGACCCTTCTTTGACATCCTCTACCGCCTCGACCTTTTCGCTCTCGTCAAATGTTCAATTGCTTATTGCCTTGGGAAAATAATATTCCCTTACATCCGCTCTTTCTGAAGTCTTTCTGTTAGAATGAATTTTGAGGTTCGTATTTCTAAAGAGTCTTTTTTCTAAATTTGCATGTTCAAACTTGTCTCTCCCTCGGCATGTGGTTTCGGCGCTGCTTCTTTGAATCTTTGCAAATAATGGGTTTTATGGTTCTTTTTTTTTTTTGTATTCTTATATTTCTAAAGAGCCTGTGAGGTTTTGCCGACAATACTTTCCCATGCTTGCTCCAGACCACCCTCTGCGTTCCCTTCTGCTAGCTACGATTTCTAAATAGTTATTATTTGTTAAATTTTGAGAACGTGTTTTTTAATTATTATTTTTCAATGCACGGTCTCAATATAAACTATTTACAGACCTCATATTAATTATACACTTATCAATTTTTTAATACTTCCGGAATTACATCACACTTATCATAAAAATTACCATAATCGTACAGTATTAATGTGAATCTTTATAGTATTTATGAAAAGTATGAATTTTAGCTTCATTAATATTTAATTTTAATTAATGTAGTTACCTTTTGGAATCATATTTAAATGTTTTCCAAAAATACCGTTATGCATAATACAATATGTACCATATCAAGACTTTTTTTCAAATCTGTTATGAACATTGTTCTGTAAGTTCCATTTTCTTCAGCCGTGCTGAAGAAATAATGTTGTCCAAAACCTTAGCAGTTACTTAATAAATCATTGACCCCAACTCAAGAATTACCGATATTATTACATTCAAAGTCAAGAACCACATGGATGTTTATCAGTATACTAAGTATGAGCGTACCCGACACTAGTCAAACACATAGCCACTTACGAAACATTTAATAATGTTATCCATCCTCTTTTTATTAAAGTTGACATTATAGCAGTAATTCATGAAATACGTTGTATTACAAAATCGAATAATTATAAAGCTTAAATGGAAACTGTTTGTGAAGAATGGTCTCTAGTTTAGCGACAGTTTTCGATGAAAACTTTCTTTTTTGTCCAGAATGGCAAAATAAATTTCTATGTTCTTTTCTATGTTAAATTTATGACATATGTGATAGTTTTTTAATGGATTCCGTTAAAAAATACATGGAAATTTATTGCATGGATAAGAGTCCCTTCAGGGGCTTTAATCATAAAAGCCCGTACAACTTCATGATTGTTTTATTCAAAAACTAATCCCACAAGCATATATATTTTAATTTTTTCCATTACTTGTAAATGGGAAATGTAGCGTGCTATTGAAGCTTATCTACATGGAGCGATAGGAGATAGGAGTTGGGTGGTAGGCTATTGTTAGTATGTGGGCAGCTTAGCTGGGTTTACGAACAACTTGGCCCACGTGGAGGGGTTAGAAGAAGTAGTTAGTAATAGCTAAAGTTATTAATACTAGGAGGAGCTGGGTAGAGGAAGGAAGGTTTGCTTTTCAATAGTCACAGCTATATGAACTGGGGCATTAATATGAAAAGCTACAATTATTTCTGGCCCCACCGGGATGACTTGGTGAAGAGCAAGAACGCTACCACCTGAGCCATTGGAGGGGCACATTTTATTAGACAAGATTTGATAGATAACAGTTTATTCTTTCATTTAAAAAAATTAGGATGGTCAAAACCAGTCGCCAGGTCGCTCAGTCCGCCTTATTTCAATATTTTCACCAAACTGGTTCGTTATTTGTCGTATGCAGTGGCAAATGTAGACCGTAATCAAGAGTGGGGGTTAAAAGAGGAGGAGTATGGGGAGGATTTCTGTTCGAGAATTTTGATTTTACAACACAAATTTTATAAATTTATATTGAACCGAAATACATCAACTCATTTTAAAGTTAATTAACAATATTAAATAATGACCAAATGCATTAACTGTTTAAAGAGGCAAATATATATTAAAGGATACGGATTTCGTGACCAAATAAGAATTTGATAAAGATACAAATCAAATAATTTATGAAAATATATTTTAGTGCAGACATAATGAATATATAACAAAAATTATGAAAGTTATAAAATCTCAATCAAGAGATTTTTTTGGATACATTATTTAAAACAATTATTTTGAAGGTCTTCCTCGTAATCAGAGTACCAACAAATAAAGGCTTTACTATTGAGGTAACAAACAGCTTATAACGAACATAGAGACTAAACAATGCATGGAAGGAAAAACAGCATACAATAAATGAATAGAAATACGCATTCCGTCTGAAATGAAGCATGGGACGTCTCCAGGTCGCCTTATCATCTGTAAAGCAGATAAGGGTCCCGTTGAAAAAGACGACGCCTATTGCCTCCTCACATTTCGATAATAACGTAGGAGGCAAGCCGTGAGTGTGCTGATGGCAATGCGGTTACATTCTATCGCTCATACAAGTATTGCAGAGTTTAGCCTACATGGAACACGCTATGTGCTGCGAGTCGCCTCAACCAGAGCATGTAATACAATTTTGTATTATAATTTCTGCGTATTGCGTTGGCCAATAAAATGTAAATTTATTGAGCGAAATATCTGGTATCACTTTTCAAAGTATTACTTTTATCAATTTTATGTTGAGAGTTCAAGTATAATGGAGGGGGCTATAACCCCCTATAGATCCGCCACTGGTTGTATGAATCACATATTGTTTCAACTGTCCGCGTAAAAATTAAGCATTCATTTCTTTCAGTGTATTTAAAACATCAATTTTCCCTTGGTTTTAGGAAGGATCTAAAAATATAGTGAATAGGATGAAATCATGAGTCAGCATCGGGTAACGCAGTGCTCTTTCCAGCCGAAACATAAATATCAATTAAACCGTCAGACGCAGCTTCCATTTAGCATATGTTCGCATCAGCAATGCCTCAGAATTATGCGTCAGACTCCGTGGGTGCAAGCGGTTGATTTATTACAGATTAACAATGATGAAGGAGGGGACCCTAATTTCACGCAGTCGTGATGAATATCGCACAAATTGACACCCTACGCCGGAATAGGATGAGGGGCGGAGGGAAGAAGTGGGGAATGAAGAATGAAGGAAGCGGGAATAAGGTAAAGACAAAGAATAGGAGCGAAGAGGGAGGGGTAATGGACATGAGGCAAGTGGAGAAATACTTGTTTTTCATTTTGTGGAGTTTAGTAATCAAGGACCCGTCAGAAACATTCTCTTCAGCACAGTCCCTGAAAATGTATTTTTTCTCTTTCTAACTTAAATCCAAAGAACTGTAAGTAATTTTATGTAAAAAGGCAAGAATTTGCTTCCAATGTAACAGTTAAAGAGTCGTAATACGATAGTATGTTTCGGCAACGTGGTGGGAGGTGATGAGTTCAAAGAAGCGAAACTTTGTAGTTATTGCTTTCACAAGCACTTCCATTCTATAGTGTAAGTCTCACGACACTAAAACATCCATACATCAGCATAATTTTGACTATTTCTTTGCTACGTAAACATGTATAACACAGTATCTCATAATAGTTACAACGCTATAGAAGCAATTAGTTTCAGTACGTAGGTTACTTTGCCTAACACCTCAATACGACTGTATTCTTAAAACGGAGAGTTATAATTTCGTGTTTATTAAACAAACATTAAACACATTCTAAAAGTGATCAAGAACGAAAAACACAAAAAGGACACGCATCAGTCATATGACTTGAACAGCAAGGATATTAAAATTTTGAAAGACCTTCTTTAATGTTTTTTTATTTTCATAAATTCTTTTGCTGAATATTATAAATTGCAATTAGTATTAACGAGATATTTTATAAATCGTTTTTATTTATTACCGCACGATAGATACCTTACCTTTCACAAAGATCAGCAAAAATATCTGGTTCATTTCCCAACTCACCTGTAAAAAAGAGGAAAGTTTTAAGAATAATTACATTAACCTTTAAATTTTAGCACTGTTGAAAACTAACCACACAACATTTTTAGATATGAAAAAAGTTGGGGATAGTGTTATTCTTATACAATTTTAAAATACTAAATAGCAAAAACTAGAAAAACAATCAGGGCAAAAAATATTGTGATTACATTCAAATAAAAAATAGAATGAAACGCTTAATGCTATTCATTTGTAATGGAAAGTGAATCGTAACGTGATTCCCAGGAAAGTATCTAGATATTGTTTATTTTCTTAAGTTAGTTATTTAAATTAAATCCTTTTTTGACCAGTAAAAAGCAAAATAATATCTCTAACGTAAATAAAGGACAATTTTTCTTTATCATATAGGTGAATGGTGGTTGACGTGATATCGTAAATAAATTTTAATTTCTGGGGACAATGATTCAAATATTAATACACTACATCACAACAATATAACTCGATTACCAGTAAAGCATAAAATATTCTTGTACTCGAAAGAATATTAAGAACACTGAATAACGAGATTAATAATAATACAAATTTTTTTTCTCGAAAAATTATTTTTTCAACGAGTATGATGTTAAACCACCATTTTGCTTATTTTGCACGTTTTCTATTTTTTGTATCATACTTTGCAACGTTCGAAACGCTTAAAATCTTTTTAAATCGCAAATTTTAAAACGTGCTGAGTCCCACAAAGGAAAACATTTTGCAAATAAATTGTTTTATAAAAACAAAAAAAATCTTTAAATATTGATGAACATCGAACGTCGATGAGAAGCGTCTCATAATTTATTGACAACTAGCTGATTACCCGGCGTTGCTCGGGGTATGTCTTGGACTATTCTTCTTTCACTCAGGAAAAAAATATCTATATAGTAAGATCAAAATACTTTTATTTACTGGTTTTTAAAACATGTACAGCATCCTAATTTTTCAAATTCATAATAATATAAATTCAATACAAAACTCGACTATAAACGCACACAATCTCGTTGAAGCCCCGCCGATCGAATTTTCACTCCCGAGGCATGACAGGGCTGCCCCATTTCATGAAAATTCTTGTAAAATCTAAACTATTTGTCGAAATTTTACAATTTTAAAAGGTTTTTAAACTTTTTTTAAATAACAAAAGAAATAATTCATTAAATTTGGTGATGATTTTTTTTCCTTCTTACATTACTCGCTTGAAGTATTTTAACACTTCTATTATTAATAACGTTTTATATATAATTTAGGTTAAATTTTGTTGACAGACATATTCCGTTGTGGACTTTTTTTGTAGAACTCTTTAAGGCAAACAATACTGCCATTCACAGTTGTCACCTATCTTTAACCGTTTAGAGAGCGTAAGTAAATATTACTCTTTTACCGTTTTCATCGACCTTTATTGTAAAAAAGTATTTCTATGTTTGTTACCACTTTTTTAAAATAAAGGTGATCCTGGACATCTAAACTATCTCCTTGCCAAATTTCATCACGATGGACTCAGTAGTTCAGTCGTTATCAAACAGACGGACTCACTTTCGTGTTATGCATTTTTATATCAGAATCGATTAGTGGCATAACTGTGCTTTAATACAGATGTTCTGCAGAAATATTCAAGTAACTTCCTTCCAGATAATTTCTATCAGTACCACTACATGAACGCGTGAGTCAATCAAACTTTCGCGAGAAAATATTAACTTCCGCGTCGTAATTAATTCTCTTACATAAATGAAAAATGTTCCAAATTAAATTCTAGGGAATAAAGATAGTAGATTCAAAACCCTTTCTTAGGTCACATCCTCACTATCATCATCATTAACATCAAAATTCTATGCATATGTTTCTTCAGCATATCGTACGCGAGTTTACATGTCAATACATCCAAGAAAATGGCGACAATCCGGGGACAGAACTCAGAATTATCTACACTGAAGACAGGAACTTGCGGTCTGAATATAAATGGTATAGAGGTGCGGACGGCGAACGGGCGGCGTAGCTGTCAACGGGCTCTCGATCAGAGCAGGAGATCGACATCGATTCTGAACTCTTCACACTTTTTATTTGCCTTTGTTAGCACATCAAGACGCAGTTTTTGGTTAAGTACATAAGAAAAAAAATGTCCTCAAAACAACACAAAAAGATACATCGTTCTGTTCAGTAGCGGATCTAGACCGTAATCAAGGGGGGGGGGGTTAACCGGGGAACACAATTTTTTAAAGTATTTCCTTAAATAAAATGCATTAAATAAACAGTTAACAATTAACAATATGGTATTATTCATAACAATAACAATTATTTATTAAAGATATTAATATGGTATTATTATTTTATTAATCAGGTAGTATTACATTCATTAGTATGGTATTATTAACTTTATGAATCTAGTATTGTTAATAACAATAACAATTATATTATTAATAACTAATAACAATTATAACTAATAGCAATTATTAATCTGGTTTCACTTTTACAAAGTACGCCCCTTTATCAACTTCAATTTTATATGTTAGGAGTTCAGATCCAATGGGGGGGGGGGGCTATAGCTCCCTTCTGTTGTCAATAAATGTGCTTTAATACTCTACCAGAGCGATTTAAAATAAAAGCTGAGGATACAGTGATCAGATCAGATCTTAACTACCGACTGTTAAAAACATGCAATTCGACACAACCTCGTAATAAAATACAATTGTTATACAACGTCTCTGGTTTTGAAGACGTAACGATCCATAACTTACGAGAACGATCCGCGATCTCAAGTTAAAAGCAGCATGGAAATTCAATGTCAGGAAGAATCTGGGTGAATGTTCGAAGGCAACATAAAAAACTTCTCTGACATCAGTTATAAAAAACATTAATACCGCCGGGTGGCAGTTATTGAGATACGTGAGATGGGATAGGAGTGGACGTGATGGAGGAAATAGCACCGTCCACATCGGACGGAACCTCAAGGTCATTGGCCCGTCCCCGGAGGGGATAGACCGCTTCAAGGTTTCATCGCGAAACAGCGGCGGCGGCGGCAGCAGCAGCGGTGGCAAACGTAATACACGAGGCGCTTCGCCCTTGACACAGCAACGAGACAAGCAGAGAGCGTCGCTCAGAATAGAACAGGCGACATACATACACGATCTGGTGGAAAGGAAAGAGATTCCTCTGAAAGAGATTTACTTGAGGAAGAGACGGTTCAGTTTGTGAGTCCCGTTTCTTGGAATAAATACGCATGTCATTCTCAACATAGTTTTATAGTTGTAGTAAATAATTTTAAATCAGAGAGAAACTCAAGGAGAAATGAAAGAAGTTGTATAGATTATTCATATATGATTGAAAAAATAATTAAAATTTGTCTGCACAATACATACGTATAATTTACATACATTCAATTTCTTGTGTAATTATACATTATGCAGTACTTAGGATAGTTTTGTAGTCCATACATTTTTTCGAGACATCTGCGCAACCTGAAATTAATGATGAACTGAAATATATCCCTTAATATGGAGATGCAATATTCAGATTATAAGGTGCATTCATATCTGTCCCAATTGCAGAGAGTGCGTTAACAACTTACGACGACTTCGGTAAACGGTACTTAAACCAGAAACGATTACTTTTTGGAAATGATATCAGTATCACACATAAACACCATAAATATTGTGTTTTTAATGAAAGGATTTTTAAAATACAATATAATACTCTAGAAATCGGAAGTATATCAATATTTTCACCTCTCAAACAAAAATATTGGAAAAAAGTTATGAACCTCTGACATAATGTTGCAATGATAGATTATTTCCTTTCATCATACGGTTTCAAGACTATACCATTTTCAATGCTTGGTAAATCATTTGTAGCCAAATAATAATCTAAATAAATATAAGTCGGAGTGAAGTCATTCTCAAATGAGCACTAAAGAAAGTCACACTGAATTCTTCCAGCTCCATTTCAAGAGCATTGGACCTAGTATGGCTGTAACATCGTGGTCAGTATAGATTTTGAAATAACATTTTCAAGCACTGTGCTCGCCGGAAATTCCGAAGGAGATTAAGAGCCATGCCCGTCGCCGCCCAAACAAGGAAAGGTGCGCGTTAAGACCTCTCGTATTGTGAAGAGATTGACCAGTTCCCATCTACTTCTGGAAACTGAGATGAACGCCCTCAGAGAAGAAAGGCGAGCGTGAAGGGAATGTTCCACTGGTTGCCAAAAATAATGGTCAGCCTGACGAACGCAGTGTTCGCGGAATCTGAGGGGTGACCTAGCTGATGAGGAGTGCGCAGTAAAAGTGGCGAAGATGTAGTCACGTGACCTCCGCTCCTGTATAAATTGGAAGGCTTGCAGATCCTAAGTGACTTTTATACTGGAAGCTTTCAGACTTTGAGACAAGTGCGAAAGCGTATAGAAGTACGCAAGTTATTTAAT